>JACDJE010000039.1:1348870-1378633 GCA_016647715.1 Pavo muticus | reverse complement strand
GGGAGATGCTCCAGGCCCTTCACCATCTTTGTGGCCCTCCGCTGGACTCTTTCCAAGAGCTCCCTGTCTTTTTTGTACTGGGGAGCCCAGAACTGGACACAGTACTCCAGATGAGGCCTTACCAGGGCAGAGTATAGGGGGAGGATCACCTCCCTCGACCTGCTGGCCACGCTCTTTTTAACGCAGCCCAGAATGCCATTGGCCTTTTTGGCCACTAGGACACACTGCTGGCTCATGGCCAACCTGTCGTCCACCAGGACACCCAGGTCCCTCTCTGCAGAGCTCCTCTCCAGCAGGTCATCCCCCAGCCTGTACCACTGCATGTAATTATTCCTCCCTAGGTGCAAGACTCTACACTTGCTCTTGTTAAACCTCATCTGTTTTCTTACCGCCCAGCTCTCCAGCCTGTCCAGGTCTCGCTGAATGGCAGCACAGCCTTCAGGCATGTCAGCCAATCCTCCCAACTTCATATCATCAGCAAACTTGCTGAGGGTGGCCACTACTCCCTTATCAAGGTCATTGATTAAGATGTTGAACAAGACCAGACACAGCACCGACCCCTGAGGAACACCACTAGTTACAGGCCTCCAACCAGACTCTGCACCGCCAACGGCGACCCTCTGTGCTCTGCCAGTCAGCCAGTTCTCAACCCACCTCACTGTCCACTCATCTACCCCACACTTCCTCAGCTTTGTTATAATGATGTCGCAGGAGACAGTATCAAACGCCTTGCTGAAATCAAGGTAGACTGCATCTACTGCTCTCCCCCCTTCCACCCAGCCAGTGACAACGTCATAGAAGGCCACCAGATTGGTTGAGCATGACCTCCCCCTGGTGAACCCATGCTGGCTATCATGCTGATAACCTCTTTTTCTTCCAATTGTCTCTATCTGAGTCATTAACTCATATCCACTAAAGTCCTAATCCATTTGCAGATCCTGCGCCTCAAGATGATGAGTTGCTTCATTTGCTGAATGACAAGGGTCCCAGGTGATCCTGTTGAACAGCATTTCCTGAAAATACAAAAGTAACAAGGTTTCACCATGTGATTTTTCACCAGCAATAAGCTGTGCTTTATGTGACATTTTTTCTGGTCCGTCAGAAGCACTGAAAATCAGTGAAAATTTGAACAGAAAATAACAGCTGGACTCTTCTGATGGGAGTCTCAGGCTATACATGATCAGTTGTGTTAGTTACAGGGCTGATGGCTTTTTTTTCAGTCTTCAGTGAGAGGATGGCAGTAAAGATTTATGGTCCATATATCTTTTTACTTCACTGGCTATATTGAGATGTAATTCAGGTGGTAGACAGACCACTGAACTTCAGCTAACCAATAAAGGAGAGCCAATAAAGGAAGATAAATCAGATTACATTTTAGAGCTGGATCTATTGTGCTTTAAAATCAGATAATTTGTGACTCAGCATGGCTGCAAAGGGGGACTTCCCAGTTTCCTTTAAGGATAAAGACTAATCAGTTTTCAAAATGGGAGGGCTTTACAAGATTCAAACTTAAAGTCTAACACATATCGTAGGGTTATAGAATCATAGAATCGTTTGAGTTGGAAGGGACCCTTAAAGGTCATCTAGGTCAACTCCCCTGCAATGAACAAGGACACCTACAACTAGATCAGGTTGCTCAGAGTTCTGTCCAGCCTGATCTTGATTGTTTCTGAGGACAGGGCCTCCACCACCTCTCTGGGCAACCTGTTCCAGTACCTCACCTCCTTACTTTAAAAAACTTCTTCCTCATATCCAATATAAATCTCCACTCTTTTAGTTTGAAACCATTTCCCCTTGTCCTATCACGATAGACCCTGCTAAAGAGTCTGTCCCCTTCCTTCTTACATCCCACCCCTTTAGATACCGAAAGGCTTCTCTCAGGTCTCTCCAGAACTTTGTTTTCTCTGTGCTGAACAGCCCCAGTTCTCTCAGTCTGTCCTCGTAGGGGAGATGTTTCATCCATTGGATCATTTTAGTGGCCTTCCACACTGGACACACTGATAGGTCTACATCTCTCACGTACTGAGGACTCCACATCTGGACACAGTACTCCAGGTGAGGTCTCACCAGCACAGAGAAGAGGGGCAGGATCACCTCCCTCGCCCTGCTGGCCACACTTCTTTTGATGCAGCCCAGGATATGGTTGTCTTTCTTGGTTGCAAGGGCACTTTGCTGATTCATATCCAGCTTGCCATCCATCAGTGCCCTCAATCTCTTTTTGGCAGGGCTGTGCTCCATCCTTACATTCTCCAACTTGTACTGATAGTGGGGGTTGATATGATCCTCTTGCATTTGAATTTGTTGAACCTCATGAGGTTCTCCTGGGCTAACTGCTCAAGCCTGTGTAGGTCTCTCTGGATGGCATCCCAATCCTTGGGCATGTCGATCTCACTACACAGCTTCATGTCATCCACAAACTTGCTGAGAGTGCACTCGATCCCACTGTTGATGTCACTGATGCACTGATGAATATGTTAAAAGAGCACCGGTCCCAGTACCAACTCCTGAGGGACACCACTTGTCACAGATCTCCATCTAGACATTGAGCCATGAATCACCATTCTCTGGGAACAATCTCACAACCAGTTCCTCGTCCATCAAATAGTCCACCCTCAGCTATATGTGTGTAGGGAGGTATACTTTGTGTAGCTAAGTTACGGCTTGAAGCAGTGATTGAGCACCTGGTGAGAAGGCAGGGACAACCCAGGGGAGCTCAGGTGCATGCAGTGCACCTGAGTGACCAGAAGGCCAGGATCCACCTCTTCCCATACATCATTTAAGGGTTGGCAGTGGAGGTGAGAGTGTCTTGTGTAGAGATCTTTGCTCATTTGTGGGCCTTACAGGCTTTTTGAAGGTAGGTTTTTCTCATTTCTTTGCTTGCAGTTGTCACATCTGAGTGAATCCTCATTTGCTGTGGGACTTTGTTGCTCTGCTGTCTTATTTCCATTATGTTACACGTTGTAAGACAAATATCATGCAAAAGGGAAAAATAATGTGAAATCGTTAATAGGACTCTTATTTCAGAGACATACAAAGTTTTGTTTGGATTTTTGTGGTTTGTTGTTTTATTTTATTTTTGCAAATGCAGATTCTTCTGGATCTTCTTGGATGTAGAATAAATTTATTGTTTTCTGAGTGACTCTGAACAAGATTCAGATTCTTATTTCTGTTTTTTTAAAAATAGGGGAGTTTTTTTTTTACTTTAAAAGTATAGTGTGTGCATTTATGCATCTACTATGATATTTGTTTTACTAAGATAACTGTTACATGAAGATAACCATTGTGCAGACTAACAGCTTTACTAGTTCTGGGTAGTGCTCTTGTGTCTGTCTCACACTGGTAGAAGCACTTCACACAATGCTAATGTATCTGCACACAGGCACTCACATGCCTGCACAAAAATTTGTGGGAAGAGATTACTACAATTGTATGTCTAAGCAGGCACTATCCAGGGAAAGCTGGTACAAATCCTGTTCAATACCTGTATGAGCGTTCAGGCAGAAACAGGGCCCGGGCAGTAATCTTGAGGATTTCAAGCTCTATTTCAGCAGCTCTTGGTAGTATGGATCTTCTGGTGGTATCAGCAGATGTCAGAGCTGGCTTTATCACAGATGCTGCAGCACATAGCATGTTCCCAGCTGAGCACTGCCCACAGTACTGGTGGTGTAGGCAGCAGGTACAGAAGCTGGTGCAGTATGTTCCTGAGAGAGAAACACAGTTTAGGGCAGATAGGCAAATTCTAGTTCTTAACAGAGGAGTTGCTACCACAGAGTGATGCGTTGGATGCTTGATTGCTGTCATTGCTTTCTCTGCTAATTCCTACTTAGACTCATCTAGTGACAGCTGATGCAGCCTGCACCCTCACCTTACAGGTAGATCTACAAAGCAGAAGCTGATGTACTTGGCCTTCACTTCATCATTTTCTTACAAATTAGTTATATTTGTTGAGTAAATACTATTAAAATGTTTCATATTTGGATAAGGCTTTCCTTTGACCTGAAATTTAGCATTTATATTTCAAACCACAGAAAATTAGTTTTGTAATGTATTCAAAAGCAAATATGCGAAGAAACATTTTTGTTTACTTCAGTGCAGTGAGCACAGGAAGAAACAGTCTCATCATACGGCACACACTTTTCACTGAAAAAGACAAGTTTTCCCATTCAATAGAGTTCAAGTTTTAGATGTTTTGTTTTTGACAAATTAAAATGTCATTTCTTAAAATGTATATTCTAAAGCTAAGTGAACATAGCAGCCATGATTGAAGTGAAAGAGCAATGTCCAACGTAATACAAACTACTCATCTGTAAGCTGAGCAAATTTTCTTATGAGAGCTTTAGTTACCCTGTGATTATCATCACTACAATCCCGTATCCCTCTCTAACACTGTCAACCTATCCTATTGAATGGTCTATGACAGTAGTGTGTCCGATATAGATAAATTTGACCAATGTTGTGTTCACAGAAGATTCTGAATCTGTGTCTACAGAGACTCAAAGGCTCTCCCTGACAACTGATCCCCCACATTCCTACAAGAGAACATTAAATGTTTTGTTTCATTTAATTTATATATATAATAGGAAAACTTTAATTTAAATTCTTGTTTAGTATTAGTCTTTTTTTTATATCAAGATTCCTGCTGCAGCATACCCATTTTGGGACTGCTGCCATCAGTAATGGACACCAAGAAGATAGTACCAGGCTGCTTGATCAGTCCTATCCACAGTTTTCCTGCTAGCCAAAGGCAACTCACCTTGCTCTGGGCCTTTCTTTAACACATGGGTTGGAGAAAAGTCCTGGCTTATTGTCCTGCTCTGACTATGAGGATCAAGCTGCCTAACAGGTAGCCTCAGACACCACAGCACACATAGCTTGCATACCACTTTTTCCCCTTTCCCAGTTCTTGTGTTTCCCGTTCCCCATCCTTGTATCTCACTTTCTTTAGCGCAATCTTGTCCCAGAAGGATAACCTACCCCTGATTATTTTTACTTTCTTGTCCCACTTTTCCACAGCTGTGCACAGATCAGTCTGTCTTGACACAGTTCCTTAGGTAATCTTGGTGTTATACAATCAGTCTAACTGGTGACTTCTCTCCAACTGAGACTAGGTAAGACTCAGCTCTCTGAAAAGTCGCCAATGCTGCTTTTCAGTTCCTGTGGAGTTTGGCTCTTTCTTATCTCTCCCTAAGCCATCCATTAAATCCAGTCATTCTCTACAGAGCTGGCTGCAACATCTGTCAGCTTTTGCAGCAGATGCTTCTGGTAGCTTTGCCCATTGCACTTAGTAGTTTCTCATGTTTTCCTTCTTTAATTCAGCCTCTGGTTGAGTCCTGCTGCCCCAACACTTTTTTTCCTTTTGTGCACTGCTCATACCATTAGACCTGGCTTTTACCAAACTTGCCAGCTGCCATACATCTCCCCCATGCCCTCTGGCCACCTGAGGGACTTGAGCACTGGTTAACTCATCTGACAAACGTGTTTTCTATAGACACTTCTTCCACACCTGGAGTTGGAAAACCTGAATTCACAGACATGGAGGAAGAAGATTGGAGGGGAGGGATCAGGGTTTCACTGAAGTTTTCTTCTTGCTTTTTACAATTTATGTGGNGAAGTAAGGAAATCTGTTTTGCTTTGGATAAGCATCAGCCTTGAACTCATTTCAAGTTACCTAGCTAGTAACACTGGAGCATCTCTGCTCTCTGAAGAACACAGAGTTGCCCTAAAACACCTTCAAAATCTCTCTCAACGAGTGTTTCAAAAGTGAGCTTTAAGAGAGAATATAGCAAACAATATTTGTTTCTTTTAAGTTTTGATTATTATTCCCTTTCTTGGTATCTTTCTATAAGATGATTCTGTATTCTTTTCACACATCTCATTAAACTGTCTTTGCTAATTCTGTTTCTAATGCTTTATTTTGCCAAGAGAGCAACCACAAAATTGCAAATTCTCAAGCTTGCATCTCAGAAATCTGTTCTTTCGCTTCCTTCTGCTTTTCTTTTTATTTATGTTTTATGGCTTTATTTACACCTTTACAGAGTTTCAAAGCATGGACCCTGTTGTAAGAGTACTTGGATAACAAGGGATATAACTGCTTTGACTGAGCAATCCAGGCTGCAACGGTCAGCAACCTTGGAGTGTTTTAGAAGGGGGTAGCAAACAGGGAGCTGGCAGCCGACAGTGAGAATGTTTCTGATACTGTAGAAGATTTATAGTTTTTTCTCTATGCACCAATCATAGAATTGTTTTTGCCTACTGTTTGCTAGATTAGCAGTGTAATTTTAGCCCACTATATAAGCTTGTGTGTGTGGCTATTTTTATCCCTTTGCTCTTCGCTATACAAGTGTGGATTTTCTCAATAAAGTGAAGCATGATGATTTAATCATATTGATACCTGTCATGACTCTGGAACCTTTCTCCTCATCAGGACCCTGTGCCACTCTTCTAAAACTGAGACAGCCATAGTGAATTTTGTATCTATGAAGCTTTTATCTTACATCATAAAATCCAAGATTCTCTTTGGGAAAATAAAATAAGAAGCATCCATCCTGTGATGAAAAGATTCATGAAAACTGAACAGTTACTACATTCCTCTTTCATGTCTAATCTGAAGGATCAATTGTAAAGTCACTGTATACCTCTAAGGTAGTCTTTACTACATGGGACTATTTCAGAGTTTTCTAACTCTGTGCTTTGATTTATCAGTGATATTATTTATTCTTACATGTGATATTCTGAGTCTGTAATTCAGAAAATTATCACATTCCAGAGACAAACTGGGAGTCATTTTACAGCCTCTAACTTCTTAGCTATCTCTTCTCTCCTATATTGCACACTCAGTGCTAAACAAAGATAAGCTGCTTTGACTATTTTATACTTAAATTTTTGGCTTAACTAAAATTTTTTCCTGAGTTGGCCTCCAGAAATACTTTAAAATATTCCATCCTGAAGTTGCTCAGGGCTGTATGAGACAGAAGCAAGACAGTGATTTTTTTGATTAACAACTCCTGATGTGTCAGTAAAAGAAACACTAGAAATAACATATGTCCAAAGACCAAATGCAGGATTCCTGGTGATGCAGGAAGCATTGTTATGAATGCAGATAAAAATTTATTGGTGTGCCTCTGCCATCTATATATTTGAAGTGTTTTGAGAGCTCACAACAAAATCTCATTTGTATCTACTGTAGGAGTAAGAAAGACCTCATTCTTTTTTGTAACAAAAATATTCTCTCTGCTAGATTTTTGATCTATTGAAGCAGAATGGTAAGAAGCACAACACAGTGATGCTCTTAAGTTGTGATGTGCCTTGGCAAGACTGCGCTAACATAAGTCAACTCTCTGTAAAGCCTTCATCAGCTCCTCATAAATTCAGCAGGGACTTCCTACTCTGCCACCAGGCTGTGTAGCCAAGGACTGGGCTTTGAGTAAATAAGCTGATTTAACTGACTAATTGGTTTGAGTGCAGGAATGGAAGTCTCAAATCCCTGTACTTCTGTTTGTCCTCCTTAATGAGGTGAAGCTTCCTGAAAGGAAGGTAAAATAATTTTATTCTCCATGAGGATCCAGTGTATTTTGGATATCCTAAAGACTATTATATGCTCTTAGATTTATCTTCTCTTTATTACTAGTCTTTCAGAGAAATCATGTCTCTAATGTCTTAAATTATCTGGATGCCTACATATGCAACCTGGTCTAGGGAGCCTGCTTTGGCAGGTGGACTGGACTAGATAATCACTAGAGGTCCCTTCCAGCCCCTACAGTTCTGTGAAGTTCTTCCCAGTTTCTAATCTGGACAGGTCTACTTGTTGTTAGACTATTCTGTTGCAGTTTCCTAAATTATAGCCCCTCCAGGCTTAATTCAATTGCTTCATTTGTTTGAGTTGGTGTGAGAGGGGTATTCATGGTGATTTCAAAGTGAGGATAAACAGGTCTGTTATAGCAATTTCACATTTTCTTTTACACTTCTGTCTCTTTATTTTTCATTTATGTATTTAAAAAAAACTGTCCTTCAGCTCCCAGGTTGCCCAGTGGTCTTCAATGAAATCACAAGCTAGTTTTTCTGCCAGAATCTACTGCTGAGGTCAAACCTTAATACAGCATTTTGCAATATCAATTTCAAACCAGAAAGTTCAAAGACAAGACAAACACCAGTGATCTTTATGAAAGGTAATACAGTCAAGAAATACCTTTCTAAAAGAATGAGTATATTAACTCTTCAATCATAGCCAAGTGTCTCTTTCAGGCTGTAAGAATGATGTTGATCCAGCTAGTATGAACATATTCTACTTTACAGGTCTTCCTCCATGTAATCCTGTGTGGATAATTAAAACGCTGTAGTGTTTATAGCCTGGTAACTATCTCTAGGACACAAAGAAATATATAAAGTGTGGCCTTTTATCTTTAAAGTAGTTTGGTATTTAAATATTTATATTTTATAGTTATATATTTGCAATTTGGAGTGTTTGATTATTGTCTTTTGCAGTGGGAAAACTGTAGCTACTTTTTGATTGCTAGACATCAGAATATAGAAAAGCTGACAGTTGCTGAATATCACCAGCAGCTACTTCCAGCATTTAAGTTGACAAGGCCAAAATGTGATTAAGTCAATTTAGTCTTATTTCTTAGACTCACTATTTTTCTGAATACTGCATTTCCCCGTTCTAATTACAGAAACCTCATTTCTATTCCTGTTGAGTTGAACAGCAATTTTTCTGTCAGATTTAATGGTGCAGTATCAGAACAAAGTTCCTCATCAGAATTAAGTCCCACAGTTCAACAGATTCTCTAAATTTATACAGGTCAAATATATTAAGCACAACACATACAAGCAGTTGGAATAACTTTCTTTTTTCTTAATGATGGTGCATGTTGTAAGACAACCTTGAGAAGTAACACATTTTTAGTTGAGAAGGTTTCCTAGTGACTATTCTTGCAGAGGAATGGACAAAATGAAGTTCTGAATCATGTAAAATACATCACAAATATATAGAATTAAGTCTGGATTTCTCCAACTTCCTACCCTCAGTTTTTCTAGAGGAAAGCACATTACTGCACACTGTCTTGAAAGATGTTGAGCTAAGTACTACTGAAAGCTCCTGTTTATTTAGACCATTTTTCCTGTTAAACGTGTGTGATGGGGTTACTCATCATGAAGAGACCTCCCAGGAAAAAAAAAAAATGGATCAGAAGTAGACCTGATCTGATAAGAGAATTTTCCTGTGTCTTCAAACATTGCGAGCAAACTTGTTTCAAAGTTTCTTTGTCAGTCTGGACTGAATACATTAAGTAGAGGATGAAAATGACTTCATCCCCATATCCCTTGAGCATTAGCTTGGCAGGAAGGCACAAGCTGGGCTTTTATTCCCGCATTTTTTCCTTCAGTGCTAATTAAGCTGTGCTTGCCCCCTATATATCTGAGATGCTCTCTGCAGGCTTGTCAATGTTAATTGGGTTGTTTTGGTGTGATCTCATTGGCAACTGCTGCCCTTCAAACTGCTAGCACTGAAAACTGTGGCCACCAAACACAGAGCCACACTTACACCTCTTCTGTGTGAAAAGGTAAAGCAAATGTAAAATGGAATCAAACACTGCAACTGGTTTTATTCTTTGCTCATGCAGACACATTAATTTTCTTCCTTCTTGCTATGACTTATTGTGAGCATAAAACTTAAGGCTTTGACTGAAGATGTGTTTCTTGGTGAAATTAGCATCTCAAAACCAAATTCTCATGCTGTTAATATAAATTCAGAATAATCCTGTGAGTGTAACACTGGCATATGCCTCCTCTTTTTGCTTCACTTCTGGATGATTAATCTTCTAACCACCTTATTACATTAAACAAAAGAAATATTCCATCTTATTTCCTCAGTGCCCTTTCTAACCTCTACCGCCATAATATTGTTTTGATTTTCATGGCAACAGCCCTTTTATTTTTCTTCATGACTGAATTATCCCTGTATTTGTTCTGTCAGACATGGAGGGGCAGGACCAAATATCAGTGCATATCTGCATCTGGGTTTCTCTCACCATTCTACGTGGAAAACTTTTCCTCCCAAACACAACAACACATTGAGAGATGCATGCATAAATTGAAATGAGAACTAAGAACGTGATGCAGTGAATAACAGCTTAAAACTCCTTTACCTTTTGCTCGTGTTAATTTGTGCGGTCCGCCTTTTTAGCGGAACGTCGGAAACGAACATTCCTTTCAGGCCGAAGAAGAACTGCAGTGTTTTAGTGCCGCCTTGTGTTAAGGCCTGGAAGTGCAGGTAAAAGAGAATTCGTGTGAATTTAATTCTGCTCAGGCATAATAAAGAAATAAAATCCTGCCTTTTTAAAAAAAAAAAAAAAATTCTTCTCTAAAAATGTTCCAAGACAGTTTAAGGCTTCTCAGAAACAAATATATATATGCATATATATATATATTTTATTATTATTATTATTTATTTCAGTGACAGGAGACAAGTTTAACTCAGCTAGTGGTTACCAAAATAGCTGTGGCTCAAAAACTTATTCTGTAATAGGAAGTAGCATTGCCTGGGTAAACATGATGCTGGAGTAATTGCTGTTAGCCCCTCAGGCCCCAATAGAGGGACTTGCAACTGTCTGTCTGAAACATGGAAAAGTCTCTCTGTGCAATGCCTGGGATATTCCAGGTAAACTGCAAGCCACCAGTTTTCAAGCAGGAATGCTGGACTCTTCCATGAAACAGGGAGGCAGGACTTGTGCCTTCCATCATCTATACTCATATTCTGCTTGTCTCTTTCACTGAGAATCTGGCAGGATGTTTGGAAACAGCACAACTGTACCAGAGGAAGTTCAGACTCGATATTAGGAAAAATTTCTTTGCTGTGAGGGTAGTTGAACACTGGAACAGGCTTCCTACAGAGGTGGTTGATGCCCCCATGGCTGTCAGTGTTCAAGAGGCATTTGAGTAAGGACATTAATAACATAATTTAACTTCCAGTTTGCCCTCAAGAAGTCAGGAAGGCGGAATAGATGATCTTTGAATGTCCTGCCCAGATATTCTGTTCTATTCTATAGGGAAGAGGTACTTTGAAAAATATCCTGATAACACTGTTATTTGAAGATTATTTTAATTTATTATTTCCACATCACAGGCCTAAATTCTTGAGTAAGATGTTCTCTATGGCTACCAGCCCTGCCTCACTCAACCTGAGCTCTCAGGTTTGTGCTATATTATTTCCACTTTACACACTGTCATCAGCAATAAAGACTATTCCATGTGAATTCTGTCCACTCAGATACCTTTGTCCCCTGCCTGGCTTTGCGCACATGCAGCTGTTGGAGGCTATGGAATTATTTCTGTTGAAGCTGAATATGCTCTGCAGCTCAGCCTCTCTGCATCCAGTCTTCTTGGACATCAAGGAGTAGCAAAGTATGGAACATAAGTTTTTTTCATATTTCAGTAAGCTAAGAAAACATTTGTCTTATCATTAAAATTAGTAAAGAGGATGAACTGCAGTTTTGTGTGGTTAAAATGAACTTATTTATTTTTTTATGTATTTACAGAGCCACTAAAAATGTCTCTAAATTAAATATCCTGAAGTCCAGCACAGGAAACAGTCATGTGTTCACAGAGGACAGACAAAAAGGTTTAATATGCATTTCCAGATCTAATTATTATTGCTCTATGGAGTTCTCTACCAGTTCAGGATGTATTTCAGGAAATGTTTTTAAAGAAACTGCTTCCAAGGGCTGCGCACATTTAATTGAGAGTATTGAGAGTATTTTGCCACTAGTCTTTCATCAGGCCTTCAGCAAGCTAATCAATAAGTGGCTCTGTGCAACAAAAAGCAAACACATGCAAAAAGAAATAATTTGAATCACTGTGTGGGGTAAAAATAAATGTAATTTGTGTCTTTGTCCAAATGCAGACATACTTTACATCTTGGGGAGAGCTTTCTGCAGGTCAAGGCATCAACTGATGTTGGTTTGGAAAGAGTTTGGGTTTCTTTAGTAAACAGAAGAGGCCAATCTTCTGAAGCAAATGATTCTCCTCTTGCACCAAGTCCATGCCTAGCTACCAGTAATGCACATTATAAGGAGTACTGTACACTTACCATTTTTTCCTTTTTTTTTTTTTTTCTGTTTGCACCCTGATGACAAGTGGTTTCAAAATATGGCCTTGATTGATCACAGGATTAAATGGCTGTAATGGAAATTCAACCATGGCTCTCTTTTCAACACAGACTACTTTCAGGTTAACAGCAACGAGATAAATTATAGTGTGTATATATAATATAATAGTTCTAGATTTATCTCTTCACAGTATCTCATTACAACTAGGAAAAGAAATAACAGTTCTTCTTTTGTGCAATACTGACTAAGACTGATCTTACAAATCTCTGCAGTAGCATGCACGTACAAACTGGACATGCTATTAACCATATCTTAATCTCATGTTCCTACCCAGTAGAGGGCAATAGAAGTATATAATCAAAACCAATGTATTACGTAATGCCAGAGATTTCCCGCAGCATCGTTTAAGTTGCTAGTTACCCAGAAAAAGTAAGTACCTCCTATGTGAATGGACTACAGAGAGGAAGAGAATGCACTGTTCTCCCTGTGCACTTGAATTAGAACGCTAAACAATTAGTGGAAATTAGAGCAAAGTGAATTGTTCTCAGGCAAGGACAGCACAGCATCAGAGTAGAAACCCTTGTTGCAGAATGTTCACTAAATCTCTTCATGTTCACTCCTTTTTTGGTAAATTCAAATTCACATCTGATTACTTGATTAACATTTTTGAAAGAAGGAGAGAAGAAAGAATTATTATTACTCTTTCTTGCAATAAAATCATTCTGAATATAGCATCCAGAATAACATGTGGGCTATTTCTGATCTCATAAAAGTTTTTGAGTTGAGTAATATGTCTAGAATAAACTTCTACCTTTAGATTTATAGAATGTCTGTCTTTACTGCTTTATACAAAGCAATTACACTGCAAACACAGAGTTGTAAGTCAGGGTTTTTCAACAACTCGTCCCAAATCGCACTGAATTTCCAGAGAAATGAGAATGCGTATATATTAAGAAACAATAAACTGGGAGAAGAGAAATAGCATAAAAGAGTAAGGCACATCCACTGACAAATGGTAGTAAAATCTGAAAAAGCTGTAGTATGTAGAGTGGTTTGATCTTGAAGATCAGCTGGAAGACTTGTTATGAAACATCCAAACCCAAAACCTGGCAAGGTAGAATGATAATCAGTAGACTTATAAAAATGTATATGCTTTAATTTAATCATAACTTGAGTCTGCACTCTTTCAGCAGAATTAGAAAGAATAGATGTAAAATATATTTTAAATTTGCGTCTGGGTAAAGTCCATTCTTTCATTTTGTTTTTTTTTTTTTTTTTTTTAATTATTGTTGATGTTCAGAGGCCACAAGAGCTAGAACAACTGTGCGAAAAAAAAATGGAGACGGAGACTTGATGTCAGGAGTTGGAGAACCTGAACAAATGGATAAGAGAAAGCAAAGGGAAAACATAGGAGAGAAGACAGAAGATGTAGAGGATAGCAGATTATATGATGCCCCTTTAGTTCACGCTATTTTAGAAAGTGTCTGAGCCCTGAGGGAAACAATAAAAGGAATTAATTATATCAGGTAAGTCTTATAAATCAGTCCTTGGGGAAATATATATATTATTTTTTTTTAAGGAGGAAGGGAGAAAAAATGTGATTTACAGAAACATAATTTCATGGAATACAATTAATCCATGGAAATTACTTCTGCAGACTAGTCTATTCAAAAATTGTTCATGGTAGAAAAGAACGTAAAAAAAGATAAGCTTTGCTGTTTAGTCTGGATAACACTGCTAAGGTTACTTTTATCAGTCTTCAAAATGAAAATCGACAAATATTCACCAGCTACATTTTTGAAGATACTTCCTTCTGTAACATCAGATAACACAATTAAACACAAAAATAAATGTTTTATGCTTATCTGGAGCCTTCGTCCACCCGGACAGCAGAATACTGAGCTTAGAGAAATCGGGGATGAAAAGACAGTTATCTTTGTTGTGTCTATTTTCTTTTTTAATTTGTTTATGGCTCTGTCTGTGTTGCAGGCGGTGGTGTTATTTATATATGAAAAAAAAGTTTTGGAATGCTGAGTGTTTGCTATTCAAGCCATTCAGAGGAGTTTATCTCCTCTAATTTTAGACATTTGTTAGCTATTAGTATAAATTAGTACTTGCTCTCAAACTGTCAATGAAAACTGATAGGCAGAGGTACTCATGTAATCCCAACATAGATGTCTAAATTCAAGCAACACCTTTCAGAATATGCCTAAACTTCCCTTCACGCTATAAGGAGAGCTAGAGGTACTTCAGATATTTAACTATTAGGCAACAGAATTCTAAAGGAGACTAATCATATCCATAAAGTCACATAGAATCATAGAATCACCAAGGTTGGAAAAGACCTACAGGATCATCAAGTCCAACCGTCTACCTATCACCAATAGTTCTTACTAAACCATGTCCCTCAACACAATTTCTAAATGTTCCTTGGACATCTCCAAGGTCGGTGACTCCACCCTGTCCCTGGGCAGCCCATTCCAGCACCTGACCACTCTTTCGGAAAAGCAGTATTTCCTAATGTCCAGCCTGAATCTCCCCTGGCACCACTCAGCCCCAAGGCTGTAACGTTGCCTGGGGTTGCTGTGGCCAAAGTGTAGGACCTGGCACTTGGTCTTGTTGAACCTCATCCCATTGTCTTCAGCCCAACGTGTCCCCTTGTATGGGAACTGTTGAATCACAGCCTGAATCTCTGATTAACCACCTGAGGCAAGCGCTGAGTCAGCCATGGGAGCACAGGTGAAGGCAATTCACCTGTGTGCCCGGAAGGGGTGGAGCCAGGCTCCACCTCTCCTAGACTCCATTTAAGGGCTGACTTCCACTGAGGAAGTATCTCTTCCTGGAGATTATTCCTTGTGGAGTCTTGTGAGCCTACAACATCAGTGAGCGCCCTTCATTTATATTTGATTATCTTTTCTAACGTAGTAATCTTACTAGCCTGACTCTCCTGTATACTATATAACATTTGTATACTTATTAACCTTACACCCTCTAATCAGTGAACTCACTTTGAGGTGCTCAATAAGGGCAGAATATTTTTCGTTGTAAAAGCACTTCAATAATTTTCCCCAATTCCTATCTGAAAACTACTTTTGAGATGCACTGCTTTTGAAATTTGAAGTTTCTTGAATTCACGCTTAACTTGGAGGCCAGTTAATATCCACGCTGAAAGTTGCGTTATAAAATTTGTTTAGGTGAATGTAGATTCAGGTAAGCACCCAGTTGCATTTTCTTTACAAGTTATAGCAACAGCTTCTCGGACACCACTTGGAAAATCTGACTCTTTTTTTTAAATTTATTCAGGAACACAATAGGCTGTAATAAAGTGGGTATGGTAATGTGGAAAGGTATTACTTTTTGCATGCTGAGTTCAACCTGCAAGATAGGTGTCATTTTTCTACCAACTATAAAGAAAAAAAGCAGCAGCTCAGTCTGGATAGGCAAGCTATAAGAACACTGGGGATTGGGTGAATGGAGATTTCTGAAGGGTCTTGCAGCAGACCTGCTGAAGAGATAAATTTACACGCTAGATACTGTGAGTCACGGACTGACTACACAACAGTCAAGGCTAAGATTACCTTCATATATATCAGTTACTTACTTTAGTTTCTTTACTCACTCTATTTCTGTTCATCTTAATATTCGTATACACCATTTGCAGTCAAATTGCCAGGTTTGCTTTTTCTTCTTCGTTGTCTTCTTTTGCTCCAAAGCATTTGTATCCTGGTAGAAGTCACCGTCATTGCCTTCTTTTGCTGCTTTAAAAGCTTAGGCATACAGACACAAGTCCATTTGTAAACTAAGTAGTAGTTTATGTGACAAGGCTTCCAAGCTGTACATCAAGCAGTTCCTCTAAGTGACAGCTCCAGCACCAACACAGTGACGCTTCACTTGGCACCTGTATAAACTGGTAAAGGAAGATACAAGAACATTATGGAGCATGATATTGAAGAAGCTAAGTGATGTATGTGTGTATGCACAGTTACCTGCATTAGTTGTATGCATAAACCAAAGTAAGATTGAATCATTTGTAGTTGTGTTCTGATAACTGGTTGCCAGCAGGAACTTGAATTTAATCTTTTCCTTGCAAGGATACTTAGACGTTTGTTTCTTACTTTTTTACCATAACTCCAACAGAGTGTGTAATCCATTAGTGCTGGGAAATAATTATTAGTGCTTGTGACAGCTGTAATTCATACATTCTGTTAGGTTCCCTAACAGCTTCTCTAGGTATGCTGTTTACTCAGTAAACATATAATAAATAAATATTTATGTTCATGCATTGCTTCTCTGACATTTATTCAACAGAGAAGCATTTGAACTATAAGAAATTAAATAGAAGAGGGACATATGACTATACAAGACCAGCCACAGGTAAGTTGACGTACTCTCTCAACCATGGTAATGTTCTGCCTGTGATAATAAAAACTAAACCCTAGTCACTGAACCTAAAAGGAAAAGAATGCACTTCCCTAAATTTGTACTCTATGTACAAAATACCTCTTAGAATAGAGCTTCTTAGAACTAACTAGGTATTGGTACTTCCACTTATTAAAGTCAATATAGTAAATCTGACATTGCTCAACTATTTGTCATAGCTTGCATTCATGCTAGGCATAGTGCTGGTTATATGTGTAAATTTTGTGATCTAATTGAGTCTGTTGTGCTTGGACTTCCTTTTTGCTGGAGTTAGATCATTTTCTGCACAGCTTTCTCGTTTTCCTTCCTAATGCTCTAACTCATGCTGTCATGGTATCAATTTTTTTGTTGCCATTTGAGATCTAGCCTTCCCATTTCCCTCTGGTACCAAGGAGTGTAAACAACAGGTCCTATTGCCAGGATCTTCTGGAACCCACAGTGACAGCAGCTGACTATAACAGGGACTTTCAAGGAGAGGCAAAACAACAGGGTAGAACAATGATGTACAGAGGATAACACAATCCGATCAATGGGAATCACCAGAAAGAGTGAAAATATAAAAGCTGTAGTGGAGGGGTAGGAAAAATTCAATGTGTGCACAAAGGACATGTTTTTGTGTTGCACTAATTTTCTTTTGTTTACAAAGCATAGGGGAACTGTTAGGTCACAGCTTGAACTGGTGACTGAGCACCTGGTAAAGGGGTGGGGCTGCTTTAGGTGCAAAGGCAAATTGTTTGCACCTTTGCTCCCCACATGACCAGAAGGGGTGGACCCAGGGAGGAGCAAGTCTGGGCTCGTATAAGGTCAGCCGCTGGAGGATGATCATCTGTTGGGCCTCAGCTGCTTCCTGAGGAGGAGTGCTATATATCCAGTTTTCCTTCAACTGTTGTGTGAGTTCAGTTTTTGTTGTTTTTGTTTTTTTGTGTGTGTGTGTGCATATAGCTATTGGCCTACCTGTGAATACTTTACCTGGTATCACCAAGAACCTGACAAAAGCAATTTTCCTTCTTTGTAAGCAGAACACAAACTTATTTTCTTATTTTTAATGTTACGCTCTACTAATTAGACCTGCAAAACAAAAGTATTCATGAAATAGGTTTCTATAGCTACCTATTTTTAACCCTTTATTTTGGCTGCCGTTGCCATATATCTGGCTCAGAAAAGGAAGATCAAATAGTGCATCATCTGAACATAGCTTGAGTAGGATGAAGGTCATGTTTTGAAGCAGTTATAGAAATCCATGCTCTGCTTCAAACTTTCCATTTTAAACCTGAACCAACTCTGAGGCCAGATATTTAAAGGTCAGAATAATCCTGATCTTTTCAGATAATGTCTTTTTAAATGGGTAGTGAGAAATGACAAACAAGGGATGACTTATGAGTTGTGCTATGTCCTAATGCAGGTAGTAGCTGAGGCATGAAGTACTTTCAGAAGCTGACCCCGCTTCTACCTGATCCTGAGTGCCTAAATGGAATCGTTGTTCCATTTATGAGTTCTGTTATCTAAAGATAACTAAAATGAAGCCTATTGCCCATTCCATGGAGCTAAGTCCCATCTGTTAAAGCACTAAACCTGCTCAGTGATGGTATAGTTAAATAATGCTTCTGAGAAGTGGACTCCGGATATTTTTGTAGATATGAAGACCCTATGTTATCCACATTTGGAAAAAGAGATGTTCAGCGTGATTAATTACAAAAGAGAGAGAGAAGCAGTAATGGGAGAGAGGGAGGGTTTTAATCTTCAGCTTTTTCATAATCTGATTTCTTTGGCAAACTGATCAAAATTAATTATTCTTCTATATCAAGTAAAATGTCACTTCTTCTCTCAGGAGAAATGCTGTATTGACTGAGGTGTATCTCTCTACTTCAGGGACATCACAGACAGGAATCTTCATTGCTATGTGAATTTGATGTTACTGAATGAAAGCCAGTGAAATGTGTTGAGAATAGCAGCACCTCTGAGTACGTTTCGCTATTAGGAAATGGATTAATATACATGCAGAATGAGATCTGAAGTGGTTTCAACTGAGTCTATTTACTATTCCACTCATAAGTCTGACTTTTAATGGTTTTGAATATATTTTTTGTTCAGCTTTAGTTGTAGCTTTGCAAGATATTTCAGCAATTAGAGCTAAATACTATATTAAATTTGCTTGCCTTCCTTGGAAATATTCTGATATTGGTATTTGCAGGAGACTCTATGTAGTTAACTCCTATTCTCTTGAAAATCCCAGTGGGTACATATCTGCATATTCTGGTACTTCAATAACTGTATCAACCTGTATAATAACTGAATTTTATTAAGTTGAAGGAACTTGATTTGGTAGACTATGAGTCTCAAGTGCTCAGCATGAATCACTAATAATTTTTATTGGTTGACGAGATGTGACATTCTTTTCTGTCTTCCAGCCCAGGATTTTAAAATGGAAAGACTGGAAGTGAGTATTGCTGAAAAGATATCAGACTGGTATGTTACTCATAATTCTTTAGCAGATTTCATTGTGAATTACTGGGGAAGATTAATGTTATGCGTATATATTTATGTAAATGATGTTATGTAGAGTTAACTAGTAAGTCTCTAGAGTAGTTTCTCACAACAGAAGATATTTGCGTATTATGATAGTTGTGAATATTGATTCTAGATCCTAGTGAATGTCTTCTATTTGTTGAATTAAGCTAAAGTTATTTTGATCTAGTATCTAAAAGGTTCTTCTGCAAAAACTTTTCCAATACTTGGAAGTAATAAAATGAGACTGAATAAGGAAGAGTTAGCAATCTTGATTCACCAATTAGAGGATAACCAAGGCTGGATTTCAAGAGCATCTTCATGGTGTTTATCGTTAGCTGGCCAGCTGAGATCTTTGGAGTGTTACAAATGATAAACACGGTATGAAATAGTTTTGACATATTCTTTTACTTAAACATATTCAGTTAGACATGAACATGACAAAGTTTCCAGGACACACTGTTTAACTGTTTAATTTCAGCGTTGCTTGAAATGTGATGTGCATCCGATCCTATTTGCCTCAACTTTGGCTAAGAAATTGTAGGTTTGGCATTAAATATTTTGGTCACAAATAATGAGAAACTAGGAGGCCATATTTTTCTGCGACAATTCTTGATGTTCATGGATATATTGTGTTTCACAGTTTAGTAATCAAGCATGTTTTGTTAAAAAAAGACACTGAGTCAAGCATTTATTTTATTTTTTTCCAGATAAAATCTTATGTCTTTGCTTTTCAACAAATTTTGACTCATTTCTGTGACTAAATGTTTCAGCTAGGGAATTATGCTATCATTTTCACAATTCTGATAGATTATCTTCTTGCAAGAATTGATTTTTAGAAAGCAGCTTGCTATTTTTACTGATTTTTATTTTACCAACAAAACAAAATCCTGGAAATAAATTAATTTCTTTAGTTTTCTGCTGATAGTATTATAGTAACTATTTTCACTGAGTCCTATGAGAAAATACATATTCCCAGACTTTCAAGAGTAACAGCCTGAAATTCTAGACTTTTCCAAGATTTGGAACAAAAATAATACTGTGCTAATACTTAGAATGTGTAAATAGAAATGAGGCATTTAGTGATAGTTCTATCAGTCTGATCCTTTTCCCAAGAAAAACAGTGGAGTTGTACAATCTGGATACAGGTGATGAAAAATAAAAGTCAGCAGTTTAATCAAGGGAGATCATAAAAAATAAGTAAACCAAAGAAAATTATAAGTTCTTATCGTATTATAAGTTTTTATTGTAGATGGCAATTGAAAATATATGGAGGTTGCTCTGAAAGTAATGCTTTCTATTTATTTCTGTGGAAACTATTACAGATACAAAGAGCACAATAACACTATCAGCTAGGGAAAATGCTCAGCTACAAAACACTATTTTTCAGCGTAGTCACTACTATTAACTATGCATTTTTATTAGGAATGAACAAAAGCCTGCATGCCATGCTTGTCGATATCTGCATGGCTGTCCAGAATGTGGCTTGTCTTTCACATTGCTGTTGTCACTGCTGAAACACACCACATGCTGTCTCTATGGTCACGTCCACTGTTTGGTCTCCATCAATGTTCAGCAAGAGTCACTGAATGTAAATGGCTGCAATTTTTTTTTCCACATAGAGGAATTCAGTTCCACACTGTTGCTTCATCCACGCTTCTATGTCAGATGCCATTTGTCAGACCTCCCCTATTTTGCCATCTGTCACATGGCAACAAAGCGTAACAATATTTGTGGGAAAGGTCAACCTCTACTGCTGTACCACCATCTGCCTCTAACATCATGGGCCAACGTAATAAAATGGGAGGCATTACATTCAGAGCTATTCTCATATTTCAATTTTGGGGATACATTTTATTAAACTAAGTTGGATTGTTAAATACTGAAAACATTTAATTCATTAAAATTGATGCATTTACTGTTTTCTTTTGAAATATGTTCATAGATTATCACCTCTGGAAAAGTATGTTTCTTCTGTAGGGACTAGACCTTGGTCTTAATGAGATAAACGTTTCTCCCTGTGAGCTGACAGAAAATAGATATTACTAATAAACTGTGCAAGTGAAATCAGTGGTGTAGTGAATTCTCAACTAAGAGTGAGCTAAATTGTCTGGGAAAGCTGCAAAACAGCTAAATGTGTTTTTGGTTTAGCCAAATGAAAATTCACGTATCAGAATAAAGTAGGTAACTCATAGTTGCAGACACAGCAATTCCAATATGTAATTTGAGGTTTATCAAAGATAATCAAATAAAGATGAGCTTTCAGAACAGCACTGTCACTAATAGTCAACACTCTGTGTGTTAGAATGATTGGAGACTAAGCTTATGCTGACTGTAAGTGCAGCTGCAAGAAATAAATGCTGCTGATATTAGGATAACTCAAAACAATAAATAACGAGAAAAGGAGTATGAAAAGGAGATGGATATCTTAGACAGACAAGGGGAAAAAAAGGCTCAGTCAAGAATTATGTTGAAGTAATGGTAGAGAAACTCTATGAGACTGCCATATCAAAACCCCATTACCCACTCCAAATGTTGTGATCTCTGAGCTGCTTTCTCTCCCCTCCCATGGGCTGGGAAGCTCAGATATAATCCCTGGTTCTGCTGGGTGGTCTAAGCTCCCTGAGCTGACATGGCAGCCTGGACGGTCAGCAAGGACCGGACCAGGCGTCTGGCTGGCCTCTGGCATTACATCAACAAAAAATGCATTGCCCTCTCCTTGCTCAACTTTCTCCTTCATGTGAGGATTTGTTTATTTCCAAGAAACATGAAGGATGTTTTCTGAAGTTATGCTTTACAGATTTTTTTTTCAGAAACTATGAGCTCTTTCAACTGTATTTTTTCATGTGAATCCCATAGTAGGTTTAAAATACATTCCAGTGAATTTTGGAGAAAAGGAGACAGAAGTATAAAAGATATTCAGTGTCTGTATTTAGCAATGAAGTAGCTGCAATACAGATGTTGTGCTTACTTTCAAGTCACACTGCAAGCAAAGACTGTTGCTACACTAGTAAAACCTTACAGAAAAATTCACAAGGGCGATTAAAAGACTGGAAAAGAAACTTCCATCAAGCTTTAGGAAGAGATGCATTAGGACATGTAATATTATCATAAAGTAAAATTGCCTATAGGTATTTGATAATAATGGCTTATAAATACTTCTGACAATAAATAAACATTTTCAACAGCAGAACAAGGTATAAAAACTTAGTGAGGGGATGAAAGAAAACAGAGATATTCAGAAATATGAAAAATGCTGATCAAGGAATCGCTCAACAGTTGTAATCTATTTAAGTTGTAGTCATATTTCAATTTATATCTTTTACCTTTGTACACTGAACTCAGTCTTCATATATACAGTCATAGGAACATAGAAAATGACTTATTTAGGTTGCCAACGGCCTTCAGGATCACCAAGTACAACCATCAACCTGAACTACTGAGTCCTGTCACTAAACCTTGTACAGAGGAAGCATTGATGTCTGCCCCATTTTAGACCCCAAAAATAGTCCTCAGAAAATAGTGGGTGACTATTCAGTTGAACTTGTTGGATGACTCATTTGGCATAATGAATGGATACAAATTTCATTAATAAGCTATCCACCTGCACAGTAGTTATACTTATTCATTCTGAAGTCGTATAGGCCAATTCACTAATTTTAATAACTTGTTTTTGAATATACTCCAAGTTGTTCTTAGCATTGCAGGTCACACCAATCTAGAAGGCTTAATCTTATTTTCACAAGTTCTTTATACTCTAAATCTCACAGGAATTTAAGTCTAACAGTTATTAATATGATAGAGATGTAATGGAATAACTTTGATTGGTAAATGAATTACCCTACATCTCTGTAGAAAATAGCACTTAGCCACTTAGGCAATACCAAGCCTATGTAAATAATGATCTTAAGTTCTGTTCTGTAACAGTCTGAATCCAATGAACTGCACATGGTGCAAAATTGTAGAGAGCTGAATTTGTATGAGTGGGCTGAGGGTTATTCTATTAATTACCAGTATACTACCTACTTCTTTCCACTCCACCTTAGGAGAGTGCCAGCCCTCCCAGATTGAGTGCATCTTCGCTTTCTCACGCATCACATGACAACATGCATCACACTTCAGGCTGCTTTGTAAAAAGTCTGTTTCCACCAAATTTTATTTTTGTTCCAAAAGCAGGTATGCAAACTCCCTTTGCGGAGATGTTAAAATTTCCTTAACAATCCCTGCTTACCCAAACACCAGTACATATAAATTGAGAATTAACCTGTATTAAATATTTGAGTGAATTACTTAGCATTAATAACTCTCATTCTACCTTTAATCCTTAGGTTAGATCAAAAGGGATTCTTTTTTTTTTCTTAAATCATGAGGAAATTATAAATAATAATAACTGGAAATGCTATATGACTTAAGGGGAGAAAATACTTAGCATTCCAATGGAAGATATACTGCCGCTCCTGACCACTGCTGCAAAAAACCCTATGCCAAATGGCATAGAAGGCATGCATTTTGCTAGGATTTTCTCTTTAAAATATTTGGTTAAGTAAAATGCTTGTTGGTGTCTCTGTCAGGAAAAATGTATAACTCAGATAGCTGCATAACCTGAATTTAATTTCCGTTGCTTTGAAAATTCCATGCCAGAAATATTAAGCTAAGTGAGTGAAACATTCCATTAAAAACATTTCTTTAACAGAAATTTCAGATTGAAGAGAATTGCAGCATTTGTATGCATTAGATGTTGTTTACCATGGCTTTATAAAGAAACAGATGAAAATATAGGAAGCTTGACACCAGGGTTCCTTTCTAAGCAAACAATTTTAAATGTATTTCTTAAAGCATATCTTGTTTATAGTTTATTCTTTTTTTCATATTTAACAAGTGTTTTCTAAAGCTCGGAGTGTTAATAATCAAACTATTTCTAGTACAAAATTTAGCTATCAAAAATAAATAATTTATATTGATTAATATTATTTTTTCTTTGTTCAGAGCTATTCTAAAATGAGAAATTTTTTTTCTTCTGCTTCTTATCATTAAAATAATCTCAAAAGGGAATTTGCTTCCTCTCCTTTCAGAAGTTAATTTCTTTCTTTTTTATAAAGGATAAATAAGAACTTCATTCTTCTATCTTCATCTAGGTGGATTAGTCAGTTTATTGTCAGCTCAAGTTTACTCATATCTCTACTTACTTGGAGTTATTCCTGTATGCTTAAGTAATGCTTCCAGATTGCATCCATTTTAAACTTTCTCACTATGAATTCAAAAGTAATTGTTTTCAGCCTAATGGCAAACTTTTGCACATACATTATCTACGTTATCTTCAGTAACAGTAGTTTTGTCATTAATCTATTTGTCAAACTACATAAATGTTTTTATGTAGTTTAAAAACAACTTTTTAAAGCTTAAGAACTTTATTTACTGAAGCTTTAAGATGTGATTCTAGCCTGATGTGATGCAGAGCCATAATTTCTACCTATCTGTAAGAAACCAGGGTTCATAAATCTAAACTGACTCAAACCTCCTATTAGACAGATATACACTGTGATATTCCTGTTCCTATCACCTAGGAATGAAACCCACTTGCAAGTAAATTGTTGATTGTCTTAGTTCCACTTCCAAATAACAAAAGAGCAAAGATCAAGCTCTGAAGTCTTTGGATTTGGTTAGTCATTAGACTTGCAACTTAAGTACATGTTATACAGTATTGCAGGAAAAAAAAAGTGCAAGAGTCCTTGTCATTAAATACAGCATTAAAAGTCATATTTTCTGGTGGATAGGAAAATAATAAAAAGGAATAAATGAAGAAGTCATGGTCACTGCAGATTGGTTTACTAGAGTTATTTGAAACATGTTCAAAGAGAATAACGTTGCCAAAAGAGAAGCAGTTTTATTGGCAATAGCCTTATGATCTTACATTGTTAGTGTCACTCTACAGAAGTCAATATGGGTCTATTTCACCCATAGTGCTTCACCAGAAATCTGTCTGATAAAGCAATTATCCAGAGAAAGTAAACTTCATGTGAAGCTGCGTCATTTTGCTACAGATAGAAACTTGCTATGCTCGGGTAATTTCTGTCCTTAATTCCATCATCTCCCACACAGGTTTTAGGAGACCACTCAATCCAGTAATGATGTTTTGGCACAATATGATGAGTGAGGCCCTTACTGCAACATTTTTGCAGTATGTGTATAACATACGTTTTTCTCAATGCAAAAATAACAGCAAATGCAGATAATCTGTACCTCATTTTTTCATATAACTAATTTCTTTTAGAGGTATGATTGCTTAAGCAATCCTAGAACATATGCACATTCAATATAAACAGAGATAGTTAAATACATCTGTCAATATACATATATATATATATATATATATATAAAAATCTGTAGTAATAATGTGATAAATTGGTAAAAATTCAATTTAAAAGAAAGAAATATACAAAAATATTTAGATTGCTTGTGCCAGAACAGGATGACCTGCCAAAAAGCTTGGTCTCACAGCAAGTGAAAAGTAAATTTCCTCTGAAATTTGTGCTTTCGTGGGATCAATATTAATGCTTGCTGACTAAAAATTATTTTTCCTATCCTAAGTAATGCCATTACAACAAACTTTTCTATTGCATTTATAAAACATTAATAGTAAGTTGGTAATTTTCCATGCTTTTCTGATCAATTATAAGAGAACATGTGATCAACCTTTGTACTGAACTAATCAGAAATTCGTAATATAAATGATTAGATTTTAATTAGTTCTTTCAACAATCTATTTCTGAAATTTTTTACAGATAATCTGTTGCTATATTAATGTAGCCTAGCAATACTTAACATTCAGCATTCTGGCACTAATTGCTGGAACCATGGCTCGCTTCCTAACATTTAGGGCAGCCCTTGGAAATAATACGATAAAGCACTCAAGAGTGTTCAACCAATTAATGTGCTTGGATGAGTGAGCTTTCCAAGCCATTCGATTTTAAAAGCAAGTGTCTCACGCCATGGAATTTTCTCCATGTGGGATTCCCTAGAATTCTGTCCCACTAAATGATGGGGATGGAGAAGAAAACTAATCAGGATGTGTTAATCTGAGAGGATATTCTGCTGATCAATCAAAGACAATGGATGCTGTTCCTAATAAATAGTCAAAATGGCTTGGAGGAAGAGTATAGCTCTTGCTGTGAGTTTTTCTTTCTACATGTTCATTATTATTAAGATGCCAACAAATGTAATGTGTAGATACTATCATTAGGCTGCAATCCATACTGATCTTTGAGTGCTTTGTGGTGTGAAGGGGCTTTCAAAATTTTTAGTTATGCAGTTATAGTATTACCTGTGTATGGTGGAGAGGATGATGCTTATGCTATTTTGCTTTCCTTATTTTTTTAAGAGGGTCAGAATTTTCTGAAATGTTATGTTCTTCTGAAAAATTACTGCAAAATATTCATGTTTCATTGAAAAAATATCCATAACATTTAGGGGTAAAAATGAAATGTGACAAGACTCAAAGAGGAAAGAAAATTGCTGTTGGTTTCATGCAATAAATAAATGAATATTTTTTTCGGTGTCAGTTAAATTTGCTCAGTGTGTATTTCTGTGAAGATCTATTTTTTCAGAGTCTTGATGCTAAGCGCAACCTCCAAATGATAATATTTCTATTCTAAGGGAGATTTTACCTGATGTGACTAAGTGTCTCTACTGATTTATATAATTGCTCACTTTTAAACACTGTATTGACATAAAATTAAGAATATATTTTACTACTTGTTTAAAATCTAGGAAGTGCATAGTACTATGTAGAAAGTCTAGATTAAAATGGTATTTTTGATTTTTTTATAACTTCCTCAAAATCATTAATCTAGATTTAAAATTTTCATTTTTTTCTAAAATATTTGAAAATCATTAATCTGCACCTAAATAGGAAAAATTGGTCCTGCAGTACTTGATTAAAAGTAAATGAATGATTTTAATGCAGATGATGAAACATCTTTGTCTATGCTTTATTTTGTTTTCTTAAAAATATTTATGCATATATAAGCTGCTTAGATAGTGTTTATTTTATTTTTTTGTATAAAGAAATAAATGTTTTGCAAGATGCTTTTTACAATGAAATTTATGTATGCAAAAAATGTTGACTTTCTTACATGTTTTAGTGTTTCTTAATTCTTTCTGTTCATTTATAGGATTTGTGAAACTTTCCTGTTGTTCCTTTAAGAGCTCAGAAATCATAAGGTCATATTCATATGAGCTTCTGATCCTCAACTGAAAACTAGCTATATATATATCATAAATTTCTAATCTGCAAGGCCACATTCATCTCACTACATCCAGAATTTACTCTCGTGTCCCACATTCAGAATTCTTGGCTTTATCAGGTGTTGGAACAAGATTTGGGTGTCGTTAAGTTCCACTCATTCTCACATACATTTGCTGTCATGCAAAAAAAAAAAAAAAGAAAAGAAAAAAAAAGAGGGGGGGAGTACTTGCAGGGGACAGGAGTCAATGAATAGGAAAACTTACATTTGGAAACTTACATCTAAACACAGCCTATATTTCCACTTGTGGGATATGGGATATTCTTGATGCTGAGAAGAGTAAATCAAGGGGAAAAAGCAGGGGGAGAGCAGCTCCACAGGAAAGACCAGAATGCCTCTTTTGCACTCCCTAACTGATTGGGTACTGGTGATTTTTACTGTGATCACTTTGTCTGCGACTGATGTGAGATAACTCCAAATATTTTCTTAAAGATAATCTAGATGTGAAAGAAATGCCTGAAAGGAGTGAGGATGTAAGATGCTGATGTACAATAGACCCCTTGCTTTTTCAGAGGCAAGTTTAGGGTTGGGAAGGTGGGAAGGGTTACTTTCAGCTCCTGAAAACTGCAGTCTTCGTTAACCACAATATAAGAAGCTCTCTGAGATGTAGGACGTCAAGAAAAAATTTGTAGAATATTTCTTCTGTCCTGATACTGAATCTCTGAAGAAGCCATCATACAGAAGGTAGGTAACCATGTGAAGAAACGTGTTTTTTCTTTTTAAGAAAAAAAGAGCCTCATTCCAAATCTTACAGAAAAAATACATTAGGGCATTTGTAAAGCTAAATTTGTATTTCATCACATATCTACCTGAAAGACATTGACTGATCACACACTTCCTCATTTACAGTAGTATTCCTACCTAGAGGTAACAGCCCAGTCCTCTTGCTTTCCACATGATCCATGTGGCAAGTCTGTTTCTGCATCTGATAATAGCACTGAATGGCATGAGGCATATTCTCTTTCAAAAATCTTTTCAATATAAGTCTTGTAGACCAGAAGGAGCATGTGGTACAAGGCTTCCTCACTTCCTGACATTGTTTTGATTAATTTCTGTCCCTTGTGTGCTCTTGTGCAAAAGAGAAACGCAAGGATCTGCTTTCCTACTTTAATCATCCTAATCAAGGCAATCCCTTTGATCAACAACACAAATTATAGTATATTGCATATTCTACGACTGAAAAGTCCAGCGTGTGCTGTAGATTGATATCCAAATGGCACATAAAATATTTCGACTACAGATTAAAGAGAATGTTGTTTTTTGGCTGATTGGTAGTCTGGTGTTGTAGCATATTACTCCTCTATGTCTTCGGCTAACAAGGCTTCTGTAAACAGGCTGATTTATTGAGCTCCTGTAGGAAAACTCACATTTTTTTCCTCATCAGTTTCATCTGCTGGCTACTCAGAAATCTATCTTTATTGTCTGTATTTTCTAAATCACAAAATGTCTGTTGAGAAATTAAAATACAAACCCACAAAAGGAACAAAGGAAGCCTTCACTGTGTCCTGGATCACAGAACCTCGTTTCTCATTCCACTAGTTGCTTCTAGCGGCTTTCATTGCTGTGGTGCTTAAGACTGAGATATAGACATCCTCACAGTCTAGTAGTAATCCCTCTGGTGAGACAGGGAAGTTGTGCGGTTTCCTTCACAGATGGGAAATTTGAGGATATAAAGCTTAAGATCAGCATGAAGCTTCTTTTTGCCCTTTTCTCTCCACAAGGTGTGCTGTGCTATGTGGGGATGCCGTATTAGCTCCCATTTGGAACTCTAGTTACTCATGTATCTGCAAGTCACTTTTTCACTACCCTGGAGCTGTTCAAGGCCAGGCTGAATGGGGCCTTGAGCAACCTCCTCTAGAGAGAGGTGTCTCTGCCTATGGCAGGGGGATTGGAACTAGATGATCTTAAAAGTCCCTTCCAATGCAAACCATTCCATGATTCTATAAGTCTGTTCCTCCCACACAGCTATCAAATAGCAATTAATCCTTTTGTGGCCCTTCTGAAAATCAAAGAAATGGTTCTCATATTCTGTTCAGTTTCCTCCAAGTCATTTGAAGCTTCCTTTTATGCTGTTATTTTGTGTTTTAATTATTATCATTCAGTGAGGGTTTTTTGGCTTTAAGGTTTTGTTTCTGTTTAATAATCCTGTGCTTTATTTCTCTTTCACACATTTTAAACTTTACAGTCACAGATGGTCCCCTCATACATAAAGTTAAACACAGAAAACAGCCTACTTGAATAAAGGACATGCATAATTGTTTGCAGAATCCGGGCTTAGTGAGCACATCATAAATCCAAACAAGCGCTTGCCAATGGAATCTGATGGGCAGCCATGTAAGTTGGCACATAAGGAGCCCCCAGAAACTCCTTAACTCTTAGGAGTTGTTCCACATCCTAAGGCACGCACTTGTTTGGTTTAAAAAAAAAAAAAAAAA
>JACDJE010000039.1:1311200-1347706 GCA_016647715.1 Pavo muticus | reverse complement strand
TTCTTGACTTATATGATCCAATGCATTCTATGTAGTCATCAAAATTTGTTTTTTAAAAGCATTTTATCATAAACCTTCAGAGTTTGCACAGGGCTGTTAAGATCATTACCATGTCAGAGAAAAATTGGCATTTCTGTCTACCTATAAGAGGGAGGATAAGGGTAGAAAAAAATGATCTTAAAAGGATATCAGATCTATTATTTTTCTCCTGAAGTTACTATAGTTAAATTTAGCAGAAGATGTACTCTAGGCCTGCTCGGAGTACTATATTTTGCTTCATGTTTTTCTTTTAAACCATGTTTTTTTGTCTTTTTTTTTTTTTTTTTTCATAAATACAACATATAGGAACTTGGGATTTCAAAATGAAATTGAAACTTATTGTAAACTAACAGTGGAATTGAAGAAAAAGTGCAAAAGTTATGATGTAATGGATTGAATATGCCTCTTGATCTGAGGAGTGTTCTCCAGTAAGCAACTTACCTTCAAGGTTTGTAAAATGGAAACAGCACTAATCTCCTTACATTGTATCCTACAAGGTCCTATTCCACAATCTTACTCCAGTCAGGTCCAGCGGGAGGAATATCAAAGTTCACTTCAGGAAAGGCTGGATAAATTTTGCCCTTAGACCTTATGCATTTCTGTGGGAGGAAAAAGGTGGCACAAGAGGCAGCATTACTCTGTCCTTTAATATTCATGCTGAGCCAATCATCACAGTATCAGAGCACTTCCTCAAATTAAGATTTAAACAAAGAAGATAAATGTCTGTCATATGTTATTTCCTTTCTGCTCCTCTCCCACAGAGAAAAGATATGTGAATGATAAGTGGGAGGGATGTTGTGATACTCACATAAACAAAAAAGTAAAGCAGACAGTCTACTGGGAAAGAAAAGGTGAAATAAATTAGCTTTATAGTTGTACTGTAAAGGCTTCTGGTTTGTTGACACACTATTCCTTGAGACAGATTTTTGAAACCTTAGACACTGTTTTTATTCACTGTAAACTTTCAAGAATGAACACTGGAGTCTAAATGAGACAAGATGTGCAAGTGCCAGTGAAAAGTATCATTAATGTACACAGAAGGGAAGAAAATGAATATGAAGGACATCTTTGAAAAAAAAATTGTATTATTTACTAGGATTTATAGCGATAATATTTTTTCATAAAGGACAAGTAATAATCATCAATGGGGGAACACTGGAGCATCAGTTAATTTTTTTGGTCATCAACAATAACACAAACACAAATCCTAGCAATTGTGATTCTTGTTATCCATCCCAGTACTTACACTTGCACATTCTAAGGTCCAAATCTTCTGCAGATGTAAATTTTTCTAAGTCTTCTTATTTCAGAACCCCAGTACTGGAGTGGAGGAGGGAAACAACTACATAATGTATTCATTTGGAAATGTTGTTAAGAAAATGCTCAGGTTGATAAATTTTAAGCCATTTTAGATATTTTCCTCTAATGTTTTTCTCCTCTACTTCTTTCTTTCTCATTTTGAAAAATTCTTTCACTCCTACAGTTGCATTTATTGTATGTTGGTCATGTTGCTGTCCTCCTAAATTGGATGTTCTCAACTGTTTCTTTGTTGTTTACTTTGAAATGCAAAGCTTATTTCCAATTCTGACACAATAACTGTCTATAGCAAAGGTGAAGGTAGCTTTTAGCGAGTAAGGAATGAAAGACTGGAGTAACTTAATAGCAAAATTACTATTGTACTTTCCATATAAATGTTATTAAAAAATCATATCCAATAGCTGTTGCTTTGCTATCAGGATTTTCTGGTATTACTCAGCATTTGGACTTAGGCTCACAGCATATTGATAGATGGGCCAGGGCTTACAGGCTTTGATAATTAAAAACTTCCCTGCCATTTTCTGCATGCATAAGCAGAGTATCTGGTGCTGCAGAGACTCTTACAAATGCTATTCTAGCTACCAGCACCACCAGAAAAGTTAGACACATTTCCTTGCGTTAACTTGCAAAATAGTATATGGCCTATCAGCCTGTAAAAGATGCCATCAAGCAAGGTCAAGCTTGTTCATAGCTGGGGAGATGGTGCTCATCAATGAACAGAAGAGTCTTGGAATGCAGCTCAACTTCTAACTTGAGTAGATCTCACTGTGGTCTCAGGAGAAAAAGCATAATGATAACTGGGCCTTCCCAGTCCCAGTGGGCTAAATTGCATCTTCATCTACTCTGCTGTGAGCCAGAAATTTTCTCAATGAGTGCCTTTGAAACTGAAGTTTTGTGAGCTTGTATAACTTTAAGGAGAGCTTTACCCAAGATTTTCATTTAGAAAGGGCTATTAAAAGAATGGCCTGACTACTTGAGTGAGTCATTTTTTTCACCTTTCTCAGGTCATGTCATCTTCTACTGAAGAATTTATACAAAAAAGATATATTTTTCAAATTTCTGCCTACAGGATCTAAAATGTCCTGAAAACTCTGTCCTTATCTAAATTATGATAGTCCAGCTACTCAATCAGTTGTATTAAAATCGGTGTGAGCTTTTTGAATTTATAGTGTTGCAACTGAGATCAAACTTTAAACAATTAAAAAAAAAAAAATGATGAATGAGTTAGAGTGACCAGCTTAAGATATTTCTAGAAGGCTAGCCCATCCAAAACTCATGAGCAAACTATTACCTTTTCTCTAAAAATTAGAGGCTTGAAGTACCTCAGTTGAGAAAAATGAGTCATTTCTGACAAGTGATTTCATTTAACATTGGTAACCTTGTCTACCTGCCTCTGACAACACACGGGTCATAAGCATTGCCTGAATCTTGTACATAGCAGTTGGTTAGCATAAAAGAGGCCCTATCATTTAAGATGCTTTGATGTTGCTTCATTTTAAGCCCTATGATTTGATTCATAAAGTAGTTTCTAGGAATTCTTTGTAGTATTCCTTAGTGTGATTAAATTTCCAGATGCTTTCCCACTACTATAGCTCTGATTATATCTGGGAAACAGACCTTTTTGGTTAGAGAGTGCCATTTTTAAACATTCCTTTTTCAGACTAAGCCTGCTTTTCAAGTTCTGGTCTGCTGCTTTCTGGATTGTGACAGGCATTAAAACGCTCTTGAAAACAATGATATCATTCTTCTCAAAAAGACTCCGTTTCATCTTGTTTATTGGGCCCTAGTATTTTACAAGGTAATATTAGTTACAAGGCATTTACTGAATTATGAGGCTTTGGACAGGTTTAGCTAACATGCGACTAATCTTAAAAAGCTGGGCTTTTAAATACGCAAGCAATTATGTTGTTTCCAGCTTGTTCATAATGCTATCTTTCTTAGTTTTGAGGCAAACTAAGCTTGACAAGGTGTTGTGTTTCATGGAGGGAAAGGAAAAGAAACTGGTGGGAAGATTATGAGTTCACATGAACATAAATTGTCAATTATCTTTTATTATGTGATATCTTCAAACTGAAATGATCGCTGAAATGTGTTAAATAGAATAACTCAGGACTTACAGTAGCGTACCCTAGGGTCTATTCTAGCCAACAGTTTCAAAAGGGAAAGAGAGTTTTGGCTGATTTCATTTCAGGTGCTCACCATGATTTCTCCAGAACAAAGAGTACCAGTCCATGTTTCTCTGTACGATATTATTGTAGCTGTGTTTATGGACTGTATCCGTCAGACAGTGCAATATTAAACAATTGATGCAATGGCAAGCTCTTTCCCTTTAGATGTAGACATATGTTGTACTTCATAAAATAAAGACAAGAGTCTTGCTTGAAAGAGAGGATCGTAATTTAACACAAAAGCAACAGAAGAAAATAATAAATATAGGAAAAATGTTGAGGGAGGGAGACTAAGGATGAAATAATGCGTTTAGGTGGCTGCCTCAGTATAATTTGAGAATTGCTTTATCATGTTTAAATAAATTTAGGCTAGTCTAAAAGTCTTTAAATAAATAAAGGCTAATACTTAGGGAAGTGAGTTTTGACAGGTACATAATCATCATATATGAATAGTAGTTACACGCAGCATCTCAGCTTCCAGTCATGTGCTCAGCCCATTAAATCACACTGCCTGAGTGACAAATTCCCAGGTCTTAAAATTTGCATTGATGGCATAATTGTAGCATACTCAAACGTGAATGTTTTCAGTTGTGCAAAAAAGGCAAAAATTTTCCTCTTTTTCTCCTCTAAATGAACTATAAGTTTAGGATGTGGAATTGCCCTAAAAAATGTAGAATGAAAACAGTAAGCACAGGAGCAAACTGCCACACTTGTCTGCTCAGTCCTGATGCAGCTGTCATGGCCGAAGTGCCTGAATAGGGTGGTTGATACACTTTGCTTCGGGACTTGGCTACATTTAAAACCATACATAGTTGGAATAAATTACCACTACTCTCTCTTGTTAGAGTGCAGGAGCCATAAAGTTAGAAAACAGTAAAACTGTGAGAGATAATAACAGAAACAAAAAGCTAAGCAAGTCCAAATGGAGCTACACAAAACAGCATATTTTCAAGTCAGTGGTTTGCAAATCACCGGACCTACACTCACTTTCTTTTGCCTGTCTCAAATCTCTCAAAGCCTCAGTGGCTCTTCTGAACTGGGACTGATGCAGCATACATTTGTGAGTGGAGCATATGTACATCCATGCTTCTCTGGGGATGCCTCAAAAACGACTGCAAGGAAAAGGAAGCAGAACAGATCCTACAAACCCTGACACCTGCAATTGAGAAAAGGAGCAGAAATGGGGAAATGCAAGCCATGCAAGAGCATTCAGAATTTATGCTGATTCAGAGCTGAGTGTAGCAACGCTGTACGAGCAGTCACTGGAGTGTTATCATAAATTTTGAGATGGTGTATCTGGTAGGAGAGGTTGTGCAGCACTGTAAGAAAGAAGTGGAAGTTGCAGACATCCTCATCTCCCATTGTTTGCATCCAGCTACTTGCTTGCAGACCGAAGGCTAAATTGGTCATGTAGGAAAATCTGACAGGAAAATCATTCCTTGATTTACAGAAGAATGTCCCATTTTCCTGCAGAAAATTTAAAGAAGCAAAATGGTAATTTTAGCATTGCTTTGACAAATTCCTGTTCAATTTTGGTTTTCCTGGCAGTTATTCTCAATCAGAGCAGATAGATTTTGCAGAACTTATTGGCAAGTACTTTGAACACAGTAAATATCTGAAATTATTTGTAGATGAGCTTATCAGACAAAGAATGAAGTTCATGTTTCTATTTATTATCCATTTGAAAACAGATACAGAAAAATAATTTGTTGCAGAATATTTGAGGCATCTTTCACAAGGAAAATTTAGCCACTCTTTGAGACATCTGCTACTGATTACCTACCTCAGTCACCCTGTGTTGCTTCTCTGTGACTGTACACAAGCTTCACTTTAGAAAGTTTCTGCTTATTACATTGCAAAGAGAAATACACTGCAAATGCCAACAAGAGAATAGTGCTGTATACATGCAAATACAAATGCTGCTGTAGAGACTAGACATCCTCCAAACAGAAGTGTGTTTGTGAATGCTTGAGTAATCAGCCGTGCCAAATGGCATCACCAAAAGTTTTCCCCACCTGAAGTGCTCCCAGTGGCACAGGTAGAGTACTCTGCTTCCATCTGTTGGCGAACGAGAGGAAGGGCAGCCAGTTGAGATTTGATTTTCATCCAGAGGAACAGATGTCTCATAAGGGGAGGACAGCTGTGCTATGGCAGGCAAGGAAAACAGGCAAAGATCTGTTCACATCAGCTTCTCTCACAGTGTCCCCACCACTGCCTTGAGACTCACCACTACTACAGGTACCTGTGAAGTGTACAGCTTGTAGAGGTGATCCAAGAATCCTAGAATCACAGAATGGCTTGGAAGGGACCTTAAAGCTCACCTAGTTCCAACCCCACTGCCCCCCACCAGATCAGGCTGCCCAAGGCCCCATCCAACCTGGCCCTAAATGCCTCCAGGGATGGGGCATCCACAGCTTCTCTGGGCAAAAGAGGAAAAAGGTATCTAGTTTGTGGTAAGGAATCTATCCAAACAGCTATCAGATGCTGATTCCTAGCCAAGAAAATCCAACTTTGAGGGCATTCTTCAATATGAAATGACAAAGAGTGAAACAAGGATACCGATGTGCTTTCTGGGGGTTGTGGTGCTGACAGCTGAAGTCAACAAGGTCGGCAGGAAAAGAATCAAAGCTGAGTCACTGTTGGTGGGCTGTGGTGCAGCCATGGGTCTCAAACACGCAACACCCTCAAACACCCTGCTGTCTGAGACCCCTGCTTGTGCATTGGGGCTGTAGCAATATACTAACCCCCCAACACTAGCCTGTGACTGATGTCAGTGTGAGGCAGGAAACTTGGGCTTGGGCTCAGTTAGTAAACTCCTGACAGATGTAGTGGGGATGGATGAGATGGCCACATTTAAATTAAGCAACTTTGGAAGAGATATCATCTCTATTTATTTATTTTTTTTAATAATTTCCAAAGTACAAACACATATAATCACTGCTGTGTTATGAGGTAAAGGGACTTTTTTTTTACCAATTGTTATTTGCACTCTTACCTTTTACTTCATATTCCCATGGAAATATGAAATAAAATAAGTAAAAACAGAATGTACAAAGCAGAAGTCTGTGCTTTCATTTTACTTAATTAAGTTATATGAAATTATAAACTATGTACAGCACAACAGAAAACACAAATTCTCATTTGAGAAAAAAATGAAGTATTTTTAATACTTACTCAACTTCTTAATTATGGAATTATCTTAAAATGTATATTTAAGTCCCACATATTATGTGTTCAAAGGCTTTCTTGACTCAGGATAAAATCATAAAGTTTGATTACTCTCTTTTTATTGATACAAAACAAAGGTTTAGGATTACATCACAAGAGAGAAACACAGTCTGTGGATCAGCAAGCTAAGTAAGAATCAGTATTTAATGAGCTGCACCTTCTTGATCTTGACAATCAACTTTGCACCTATCAAAATTCATAACTCTGGGCTTAACATTTACTTAAAACAGGTAGATTCAAAATTGTACATAATTCTTTCCACCCAAGTGTCATTTCTCGGGAGATAAAGTGACTTTGTGACTACTACCCTTAAAAAAATTACTCTCTCTCAGTCCTTTCTGTTCACTTCCCTTTAAAAAGCAGAATTGTTTCACTGTAAACTGCTCAGATCATTTGCTTACTGATGTAAATCTCTATCTCCCACTTCTGTGCAAAGCTACCTTTTAAAATCCATTCATTCTACCACAGGCAGAAGGGAGATAAAATGCATTTTGCTTGAGGAATAGTGCAAGGAATCTTTGTCTAGCTTGTAATGGAAGAATATATTTGGTGAAGGGGCCACCATGACAGGTCAAGCCCACAGGAAGCTATCTAAGACACCAGAGCTGTAGTTCAGTCTTGTTTCTTCGGTTTAGTGCCACTGACATTTTTTTCCCATTTGAGTCAACAGACTTTAGGGGCTTGGTGGCTGTTGGCACATAATACCAGCCTTTGAAATACTGATTTCTCAGCCAAAGTTAACAGAAACAGCTGCAAAACAAGATGTCATTATCTCTGGGTCTTGCACTGAGAGCTACAAGTGCACTGCCATCTGCAAAGAGCAGTTCTTTAATAAGGGGACTTCTGAAGCCTTTGTTTCTGTATACAAAAAGACAAATTATAGGCATTGCTTGGGGAAATCTGGAACTGGACTCTCAAAAACAGGCTCCAAGTTTGTTCAGTCTATTGCTGCTGCAAAAATGAATCTTTGTAACACTAAAATTCTGCAGTTCTACTCACCTTTGCAATCCATCTTTCATCCAAACAGTCAACTTCTTCAACTTATTTGCTTATGCCAAGAAGGAGAAGTTGGGACTTCTTTTCTGTATAGCAGCATAGAAAGGCCTACTTAATTCTTTGAACTCAAATAGTATCAAAAAGCATTAGAAACTGTGATGGTTCAAAACAGCCATGGCGGTAAAAAATCATGGTGTTGCATGGGCATGGATAAGAAAGATTCAAGTTAGTATTTTGCATGTGGTGATCCATAAATATCCAGTGACCTCTGTCATTAAAAAGCTGTTAATTGCCTAGCTGATGGGACCTATGTAAGCTGTTGTAATACTGCTTTTTACAGATAAAATAATATATACTATCAGAGGCTCTGACACATTTTAAATAATTCATTTTGTGTCATGTTGAACCTATGCTGAGGAAATGAAATAAGGTCATGACTTTCTGATTAATTTTAAGCTTTGAATAATGATTTGTTTTAATTACAGCCAGTGATTCTTCTTAAGTTGAAGAGGAGCAGAGACTGCAGAATGTAATCTTGAAGAGTTCACAACCATGACAAATAATAAATATTTTGTATTGTACAGGTAAAACATGAAATTCACTGAAGTTATACTGTCAACCAATTATCATCAAGATTTCCATTAAAGTAATAGGAATCTTGATGTCAGAGATCACAAAGCTGGTGTATTTTATTATCTTTATGTTTTTTATTTACATGCAATCTTTGTACTAGAAAGCCTTCTCGAGTACACAGCGTTCTAGATTTTTACAAGTAGTTCTATAATGCACTGCTCCATTCATCCCATTTGTCTAAAAAGTCAGTGACAATTCATTGGAAAATCAACAACAACAGATTTTAATTAAAAAACAGTGAATGCATGGTAATTGGAAAATTGTTTGGGTTAAGAAATGCAAAGAAGCATGGAACAAGACACAGGAGCTGGGGAGAGAAGATAGAAAGGCCTGGAAAAGTCATTGAACACAATTGCAGGGGTCTATAATAGGCACAAGGATTAGCCAGTGGTCTGAACAGAGTGGCTGAACAGCTTTTGAAGTAAGTGTATTTATAAACAGGAGTTTAAAGAACAAGGAAAGGGTTCAGGGCAGGAAACTATAGTAAATAGGAATGGCTGTGGGAAATATCAAGAGAGTCACAGGAAGCTGAAGTCTTTTATTCATTTAAACAATTGAAGCATGACATTTTCTAACATGAAATTTTAAAATTGAGATTATTAATTTTTTCTAGTACATGGATAAAATTATTTCATTTATTTGTATTCATTACTTACTCACTCTTTTAGCTTGAATTTCTGAATATACTTCCTATGAATGTAAATCTATAGGAGAAGACACCTGCTTTGATAGGTTTCATAGATTTTTTCAGAACAAAACTGTTGTCCGAATATTAAGTAGGCTCTGACGGCTTACCACCTTCAGTATGAAGTCAATGAACTCCAGTATATGAGCTGTAAGTTAAACCAGGCTCAGGAATATTTCCTAAAAAGGGTGGCTTTTCTGAATTGTGTTTCCTAGCGCCGGGCAGCACATTTATCAGTGATGCTCTGAATTTTTTATAGCAAGGCATGCTCTTTTCTGAATGTCTCCCAGGATCTGTATTCTCTTCAGCCCAGAGCAGAAGAGGCTGAGGTGCCTACAGCTCCTCACAGGGAGCAGAGGGGCAGCACTGTGCTCTGATCTTTCTGACAGCAACAGGACCTGAGGGAACGGCATGGAGCTGGGGAGGGACAGCTGGGGGTTAGGCAAAGGTTCTTCACCAGAAGGCCGTGGGCATGGAACAGGCTGCCCAGGGCAGTGGGCACAGCTCCAAGTGCCAGAGTTCAAGAAGTCTTTGACACCACCCTCAGATATAAGGTTTGGATTTTGGATGGTCCTATGTGGAGCCAGGAGATAGACTCGATAATCCTTATGGATCCCTTCCACCTTGGGATATTCTATGATTTTTGAAGGATCAGAAAATCAAATTTACATTTTCTATATTCTAGACAGGTGGGATACCCTACTTCAATCCGGGGTGTGGACTGCCTAAAGACAAGGAAGTTTTAACTTCCATTTAACTCTCTGTGAACAGTGAAGATGAGTTAGAAGCATGTTCAAAACCTTTAACACTTTCTAATAATTGTGTTGTTTTTCATTAAAAAAAACAAAAAACTCCCCAGAGCACTATTTCTAACAAAGTAGAATGTGAGAAAAATTTCCACAAACACTTCCACATTGGCATTCACTTGTTTAATGTCAAGTTACACCTACATCCTTATTTGGGAATATAACTAAAAGTGGTCTCATTATCCAAAGGCAAGACTCTACATGCAGGTAGAATTTTATCAAGACAATTGGCATAATTGGGGAAAAAAAAAAAAATCAGGCCCTGAAGGTCTTCTTCAAGCCCTAAACAAAACCTTAAAAGCAAAAGTAGATATCCATTGCTCTTACTTTTATTATTTTAAATTGGCTGAACAACTCAAGAGAAGGCTGTAGATAGACCAGGCACAGAGGGGTCTATTTGCCAGAAGACAAGCTATGAGCACCTGTAAGCTACAGAAGAGACAGAATGAAAAAAATTAACTGTGGAATCTTAAAGAGATGGAAACATGACATAAGGTAAGTGTCTTCACTTAGTCAACAACCTTTGGTATCAAGTGGAGTTGTGCCTTCCAGTTCTTGGACCTCTCCACCATGAGAATCAGGATAGAAGCAAATAGAAGTGATGGTTTTCCTTCAGGAATGCTCCCAGTCATTTTAATTTCAACCCTACCATACATGTAGTCCTGGGCTCAGGTTTTGCAGCACTCTGTTTTGAGATCTCGATGAGATAGATACACAGGTGTCTAGATCAGTGTTGTAAAGAGAATTAATAGGGGTTGACAGCAAGGTGTGCTATCACCTTAATCCAGCCCTCAGCCTTCTTGTAGCACCTTGCAAGATTGCTTTGGTCAGGTGGTGAATGCAGCAATGCACTCTCTCTTGAGATATTAACATTTCTGGATTCGTATTATGATTTGACAGGATCCAGATGCCAAATACAAATCCAGTGCTGTTGCCTTGAGGTGTATCAGGCTCTAGATTTGTAAGGTGTAGGGAGGCTAAATCATGTTCTCCGTTGAGCCGAAATTTGGTAAGTGAATTTTGGAAAGCAAGGAAAAAAATAAGTGGCAATATCTGGCAGGATTCGGGATTTGCAGCTGTATTTTCACAACACCCTGCTCTTGATTCGTGCGGTCGCCACTGACAGATCCACGCCGGTTCTTTATTCAGGCGTTGTGCTTCAGGTGCCTGACATCCAAAAGTTATTCAGGCACTACATCGCTGCATCGTTCTCGCCTGCACTAGAAGAGTTGGACAGCGTTCTATAAACCTTTTTCCGTATTTTTTTTTTCCCGTTTGGACACATCAACGTGGGACAAGAGCTAAGCCCAAGCGGGAGCGCAGCGCGGAGGGGCCGGGCCGTGACTCACCCTCCGGGGCCGAGCGGGGAAACTCCCGCTGCCGCCGGGCTGCGGTGGCAGAGCGCATGTGCGGAGGTTCCCAGCCTCCGCTCCTCGCACCCTCCCCTCCCTGCCTGCCTCTCTCCCGCCCTTCCTGCCTCCCTCCTCCCCGCACGCCGCCGTCTCCGCTCCGTGCCGGCTGTGGGTGCTGAAGTTGGGCGGATGGCAGCAGCCCCGTTCCGCTAGGGACGAACCGCCGCAGTCCTTCTCGGGATCGCTGAGCGCCAACTGCACGCAGCCGGGCGGGGGTGGGTAAGGCGCTCCGCTTGTGTTTGAGCCCGCACCGCGTTGAAATGGCATCAAAATGTCTGCTTTGGAGTGATGCGCGGAGTGGGGGGAAAAGAAAAAAGAGGAAAGAAAAGAAAACAAAACAACAAAACGCAGGGGATTGAGAGGAAGAGGAGAGAGGGAGGGAGGGAAAGAGGATGGATGGAGGGCGGCGGAGTGCAGCCGAAAATGCGTTCAGCGGGGGGACCGGCTGTATGTCAGTGTGAGTGTGCGTGTGTGTGTGCAACAACGGGCGGCTGCGGCGCCGAGGCTGCAAGGTGGTGTTTGTGTGTGTGTGTGTGTATGTGTGTGTGTGTGCGCTGCTCCGTGCCCGCGGTGCACAAAGAGGTGGGGAACAGTGCCGCCGGCTCTGCTCGCTCCCTCCTCCGCAGCCTGTGCCCGGGGTGCCGCGGTGATCCGCCGGGCGATGCCGCGGGGATGCGCCGCGCCGGGCGATGCCGCCCAGCCCCGGGCGGGGGGAGAGGGCCGCCCCCGGGAAAGCCGTGGGCACGCGCTGGCGGGGTGACAGCCGCCGGCTCGCGGTGTGGCAGCGCTCCTCCTGCCTTTCCTCTTGACCTTCCCTCTTGTAACGCGGGTCTGCTTGGCGGGGGGGTGGGGGAAGTGATTATTGCTATTAATGCAATTAGTATTTCAATCCGAGGAACCGGCGTGAGGCTGCTCTGAACGCAAGAGCTGCTTTCCTACCCCTCCTTCTCCCCAGTCTCGCAGTGGGGAGCCCCTGCCGCCGCCCTTCGGGGCCGCACCGCCCTCCGCGGCACCCGGGCGGCACCCGCCGCCCCCGCCCGCGCTGCCCTGCGGCATCGCCATCCGCCAGCCCCGGTCTCCTTCCTCCCCGGGAAATGTCGGAGGGCGGGGGCGGCACAGCGGCAGGAGCAGGTGGCGGGCGCGGCCGGCGGGGCAGGGGCTGCTCCCGGTGCTGGCACCGGCACGGCGCACGGCGGCGCGGGGCTTCCCTGCGCCCGGGGAAACACCGGCTGCCGGTGGGGCGGGGGATGCTGCCGCCCTTCCAGCCGCGGAAAGCCGCGTTGTGCTGTTGCTGCTGCTGCTCCTCCCGCGGTTCCTCACCTCTCCCCGGGATGAAAGCGCCCGCAGTTAAGAAGGCTGAGGTTACCTCGCTTGCTCGTCTGTCAAGCCTGTGTTGCACAATTTATAGCTGCCTCATGTTGATTCCTAGGGAAACCCTACCCGCACTGCCTGGGTGAGAACTGGCAGAGGCATTTAGGATTTTCAATATTTGGTTTCCTTGATTCTGTATCTGAGTTTTCACTGATGCATGTTATAGGTTTGCAGCCTTTGCAAAATGGATGAAATCTCAAACACCCTGCTAGGTAAATGTGAATGAGTTGCGTATCATTTGGCAATACTATTGTAGGTAACAGGTGATAAATAGCTTTCCACAAATGTAATATATACATGCATTGCAAATTTTGGGAGCTCTTTAAAGGAGGATAATTCTTATTCCAATCAGTGGATGTGAGTGTCACCGTCCTTATGTAAATCACTGGGGAATCTTCCTGTGACCCAAGCCAGTTAGGCAAACAAATTATTTGACTTTTATAAAGAGATGGTATTTCACTCTGTTATCCTCGTTATCAAATATTTATTTTCATTTGATTGTATACTCAGAATAAGTGAAGTCCTACTAAAAGATGTGCATGCCCCACCCCAATAAGTTTGCATGGCTGAAGGCCATGAGAGATGCAAGTATTTACCTCTCTAAAATACGTGAGATTCAGACATTGAATACCTTTCTCAATCAGGGCCTTAGATCCTTCCAAGTAGCCAAAATAGGAACATAATTTGATTAAAAGCATACGATCAAAAGAATTGCGGTAGTGATTTGGACATCCAGTCCAATATCTTGGCTCTGACTGTGGTCATTAGCAGATACTGAAGGGAGAAAAACATAAGGAACAACTGATATGCAGTGATTTTTTTCCTGCTATATGCTTTCAAGTTCAAGCAAACTGTAGTACAGGGATTTCTTAAACTGGAGCTTGCTTCCAGACGATTGTATTTAATAAGCCCCTGACTTTCTCTACTCCCTTTTCTTAATCCATTTATACTTTGGTCTCAGCCACGTTCTGTGGCAGTGTGCACCACAATTTAATTATGATTTGTGTGAAAAAGTACTTCCTTTTGTTTGCCATGAACCTGCTGTCCGATAATTTCATTAGGTGCTCCTTAGCATTCGTATGTGACAAAGTCACGCCCTGTGCCTTCACCGGTGCTGGCACTGTTCTCACAGCAGAGCAGGTCCTGCACTGGTGGTTCGGGTCCCTTCACTTTGTCTAACGCTAATTGAGGAGAGCTGCCTGAGGCTCTAAGGCCATCTCAAGCCCTTGGTCTTTATGTTGGAATCTATAGACGAGAATAGTCATTCTTTTTCTTGTTATTCCACATGGATATTTACAAACAAAAAATTGCCCCGAACCCATGAACTCATTTCAAAAAGGCACTGAAAGGCTGTCTGCTGAAAATTAACTCCCTACACTATTGATTGAAAATGAAGTCTGACTGACAGCAAAAATTCCCATCCTAATCCAGTCTCTCTGTTCCACAAACAGAAGATAAAATGTTTTACTTTCAAACTACAGCATTTTTCAAGAAGTATACTAAATACAAAATGGAAGCTGCACATGAAGGGACATATATCCATGAACTCTGCACACTGGGATTAACATCACTAGTAATTCCTCTGCATAAAGTTCATTTTAAGGAGTGTATGTACTGAACAATGGGCATAGTTTCAAAAGTAAAGTTTAAATCTCCCATAAAGTTGAATTGACTTGGAAGGACCTGTGACACAGGGAGTGCTTCTGAGTTTGAATCATGCTTGTGGAGCTTCAGTATTGACGAGACTGATGTAGCAGAGCGCTTCCCTGATCTCACTGCCAGGCCACACTTGAGTCCATCACAAGAGTAATTTAAGAGACTAGTGAGCTACAAAAGCACAACTTGGACTCAAAGATCCAGAAAGCAGCCATGGGCACAACTTGGAACAATCCACAGCAAATTGTGGACAGCTGGAGAACAGTAGAAACTCACATAACTTGAGAAATCTTCCATAAAAAAAAAAACAACAAAAACAAAACACTAGTGGCTTCAGATGCTGTAATCCCAACAGTTTAAAGGAAGAAGGGACCAGGTGGCATTATTACAAAGACAGGATAGAAGGGATGTCAGTCAGTCTGACTCTAGCCAATCTTAAACGAAGTATGAGAATGGTTTTCCACTAATAAATGACATATATGTGTATGTACATTTATGCATGCATATATAAGCGGCAAACATATATATGTATATAAAATTTACATAATTAAAAAATGCATAAGCTTGAAAAAAATTGCAGTAAGATTAATAATGAGATTAAACCTTTTTCTACTCCTGTAATGAGTGAATGAAACCCCTTTCTTGCTTGTATGCTTCACACACATTTTTAAATACATAGCTCATGGGGATTCTTGTGGGTACTCACAAGGTGTACTATATAAAACTGTATCAGCTCTTACAGAGCTATTGGTTGCAGTTCCATTAGCTTCCTTCTGATCACATCTCCATGCTGTCAGTTATGGATTTATTTTGCACTCGTACCAATGTCTCAAGTTTGGTGTTCTTAATGAAAAATACATTCTCACCGTATTTGTAGTGCTTGTTATGTGAATATATAAAAAATTCTCTAAGAACATAAAATTAATGTGCCAATTAGCTTGGCTTAAATTTAGTTGAAAATGAAATTGTACAAGAAATCTAGCATTTCTGTTGACCTCTTGTTTGTCCTAAGTAGTCCTGGTAATGAAATAATGTGATCAGACTTTCCATATTGTTAATTAATTAAAAGCTTGTGCATAGGGTATAAAAACAAATGAATAGATTAAGTCGTAATTAAGTTTATCTATTTATGGTTATAGCTAATGGCTATAATGATGCAGGCTGTAAGCAGGCCTGTGTGAGTGGCTTTGCAGGCTCCTGAGGGGTGCTACCCCTCTCCCAAAGTATGTAGCCTGTCAGCTCTGCACCTCAGCAGCTGCTGCTACTTGGGACTGAGGCATGGGACTGTGTGACAGCCAATCCCATGGGTGAATTATTGCTTCAGAGACCTCTTGCCTGATAAAAGTGGGTGCCTCTACCCAAAGTTGAGTATCTGCTCTCAGAAGGTTTCTCTTGGCACTGCTGCTGCTTCTAATGTGCACAAAGGAAGCAGCCATGCAGTGTAACTGTGGCAGGGAACTACAGGAACGCTTAAAGCACACAACCTATGATCTCACGGTCTGCATTGCTGCTCCTACCCAACCACCACAAAACCCAGGCCGAGGCTAACAGGGGTCCTCTAAGCCAAAGTAGGGGCTGGGCACACTGTTGCGCTTCAGCTGCTTTGCACTGCTCTGGTGATGCAAAATGGATGAAAATCCAGTTCAAACGACTGGTGTGCTTTGAATAATTTGTGCTGTTCTACTATATTAATTAATCTCAGCTTAATTTTTTAAAATGTAGAGTAAATCAAAGTAACACAAACTGATTTAATACTGAATCTATCGTATCTTTATGTTTTTAGTGCTAGCTTTGTCTTTGGGCTCCTTGTTTATAAAATATGGATGAAATGCTTCATATTTTTCATACAATCTCAATTTTCATACATTATTAATTTTGTAAGCAAATGGCAATGAGTTCTTAGAAATCATAAAATTTCTGGACAGAACGTATGTAGTGAGTTTGCAGGTAGGGAGGTGGAATAGAAATAAAATGTTAAGAAAATCTTAAATCCTAATGCCCAGCGTTAGATACTAGAAATTACACTTAAAGATACTCAGACATCTTAAAGATGACTGCTGCATAATCCTTCTCCATACAGAAACACAAAATAACTCGCCTAGTTTCATCAGCGAGAAAGAAAGTAAATTAGCTAGTGATGCATTAACACAGCTATGCAGCTTCTGCTACCAAAGCAGCTTCCTTTAAAGCAGCTTGGCTCTTCCCTCCAGTGATGCCAGCCCCGTGCTTGCTGAAATATGAGGGAGTGCTCACAAGCTAGATGACTCTGTAGAGCCCTAACTCTATATGTGCTGCCTGGGAGAGAGTGAGACTAAGAAAATACAGCCTGTGAGAGGAGACTACTACTCTATCATGGCTTCCTGCTGTAACAGTCAGTTGAATATGCCACTTCGCTTTGTAATTTTAGCTCAGTGCAAGTCCAAGCAAGACTTTCTGTTAGTCTGTCTTGGGAAGGTCGAGTATGGTTTGGGCTGCTTTGCTGTGTTATGTTTTGCTATGTTATGCTTTACTGTGATGTGGTATGCTGTAACAATGTCTTCATTTATCAGTAGCTCATGACAGTTGCAGTAAAATAATCCCATGTGCTCATAGATAAAGCAATTAGACCACAGGAATCACAGATGAAGGCTGTCAGGTTATCCTTAGCACAACATTCTTACACCTATTACAGTTCAGACAGCTTTCAAATGAGAGAGCTCAAAATGCAGGGCACTCCATGAGGCAAGTGTTCAGCCAGTCGTAGATACATTGCAGCTAAGGCAAGGAGCTTAAGTCCTTGTATTGCTCACAGTACCAACCAGTGTCACCGTATACACACTGGTCTCCTAAAAGCCTAATTAGGAGGGAAATATCAATATATATTTTAATAGTGTGCTTATTATGCAATGCAGTGACCTTCTGAAATTAGGAATTTTGCAGTCAATCTCCTTTACTATGCTGCTCTTACCCAGTCCTGCAGGCAGCTCCCAGTCTCCATCATTCATACTGCACCACACCTTTGGGTGGTGTAAATGAGGCTTTCTCAATTGTTTGCATTATTTGAAAATCAAGAGCAGTGAGTAATAACTTCCTTTATAAGGGCTTCACAAGAAGCCCCGATTTAATGAACGTAGGTGGGAAGTGTGGTCCTGATTACTCAGTATCCAAAAGGTAGCTTTGTTTCCAAGTCTTAATGTCTTCAGAAATGAAAAAAGCTCTAAAATATTAATGAGATACTTTCACGGCTTTCAAGATGAGTTTGTGAAGAGAGGAGTGAGATGTGTAGCCTATTTTTTGTTGTTCATTTACAGTGGCTTAAAAGTATACCCATGAATTATTTTCATGCTTAGCTTTACTTTGTTGGAATGCAGTTGACATATAATGGTCTGATAATCTAACTCATTCGGCTTGATGTATCTCATAATCTGGTAACAAATGTTTAATTTGTACTGTTTTTTTTTTCCCACTGTTGTATTTATTGTGTTCAAAGATTTTTATCAACTCCTATTGTCCCACACAATGTGAAAAAAATGATAGTAATATTCAGAGTCTTAGCTGCACAGTAAGCATCATGCTGACCAAAACAGACAAGGATGTTTTCAGATTCAGTATCTGATTAGTTCATATGTAAAACCAGCTCATAGGGCTACTATAAAAAGTCAAGACAGTGCTCGTGTGGTGAGGCTATAGAAAAGAATAGAGGGAACACCTCTGCCCAGTGAATGTAGCAGCTTCATAAATTATGAAGTTATGAATATGGCAGGTGATCAGCACCTTTACAACTAGGCAATGGTCAGTGATCACTATACAAAGATTCACTGTAGAGAAGTCTGACTGTTTATGGGATTTGTCCTGAGCTCTGTCCTGAGCTCTGTCTGCAGAAGAACCATCCTGCATCAAATATCTGTCTCAAAGTGCATGTCTGTACTGCAAATTGCAGTGTAGGGTAGAGATCTGACATAAGTTGAACACTGGAAAAATCTAGTTAAAGCAGCACTGTATCCTGTGCAAGAAAATGTCCTTATTTTACCTCTCCTATCTGTATGTCATCTCACATCCTGCAGCACTCAGAAACTGAAAAATCCACTCCTGAACTTTTTTATTTTTAAAACTAAATGACTCCTGAGGGCATTTACCATGAAATATATTTCATACTCTTTCAGCCATTGTCTTAGCCCTTCTTAAACCTGCCTCAATTGATCAATATCCCTCTTCATCTAAGGACTTCCCAACTGTGTTTCAGTAGTAGCCAGTGAAAAATACTGCAGTAACGCAGCTTTCACATGGAGATGATTTCAGTTTTTTATAGCTAAGGCAGAGCAGCTCTTCTGGATGCAGGACTGCACTTAGCACTTCTTTTACTTGCCATAACTTTCAATTCTTATTAGATTCCCAAGTTATGTCCCTGCAAAAACAAAACAAAACAAAACAAACAAACAAACAAAAAAACCAAAAACAAACAAACAAAAAAAAAACCAGAAGCCTGAACTTGTGCACCAGAACCTGACCATCTACGTATGGCATGGTTAGAGTGGTCCCAGATCCAGAGACTGTTCCCAATAAAATGCCTGCATGAAGCTGTCCTATTATTCAGATCAGGGCAGCCTAATTACAGGAATATAACTAAATTGTCCATTTAGCCTCAAGGCCAGAGAAAACGCCCTGGAATTGCTTAGCTTTCCAAAATACATATGTCACATCTTTTCAGGATAAAACTTCCAGCCTCTGGCTTTGGCCTGCATCCTATCTTCTCTGGCTTAGATTCAACCAAAGTAAACTCCCATTTGCTGTAACTTAGTTACAAATGGATCTAGATCACCTGAAGTCGATGATTTGTCCTTGTTGACCTGCATTAGTCCCTCAGTATTTGCCTACTACGAGTATTGTCATTAGCAGTTTGTATAGTTCCTTCTGTTTTGTTCATAATTTGGGGAAGGTTGTCAAGTTGCATATAAAAATGTATTTCTGAAGTATCCAATTAGAAACACACCTGCACACACCATTTTTAATTTCAGTCCAATATTTATCAGTTTTTAGTGCATATAATTTTTACCAAGTTCATTTTCATCTCGTTTATCCTACAGTCACAATGTTATGTATACTAACAGAAGTCAACTGATTTATGTTGATTATTTAGGCATCAACTTCAGCCATCAAATTGGTAACCTTATGTAAAATATTAATATAAATACATTTCATTAATCTAAAACATATCTATGTAGCTTCAAATACTATATTTACTGTAGCTCATATAGAATGCTTTTAATTATATGAAGTTCACTCTAGTCCTTCAAATGAATATTACTATTAATATTCTATCAAATCTGTGGGATGTGGTGGGTATGGCTTTATATTCAATATTCATTTCTTTCAAACATATCACAGAAAAGAATTCTTCAAGCATATTCAGTAAAAAACTGTAAAGTTTAGGAAAGGGGAGAAAGGGGAGTGGCTCATACCTGTATGTGCATGATATAATGGGAAAGTTAGATATACTTTGTGTGATTGGATTCTGATGAGCTTTTTGCTTGACCAGGCATATAATGCTCGGACAAACACTCTGACCTGGATTCATACAATGTATAAAAGCAGGTGACGTTTCAGAAACTTTTAAGAAGATAGCGTTCAGAAATCTCTAAACAGTAAAAGAAAGGAGTTCTATCCTTCATATCATGATCTTGAGAATCTAGACAATCTAGTAAGCACTGAGAACAAATACGGAACACAGTATGAAAAGGCTGCCCTTACTAATGCTATCTAAGGAAGTGTTTTAAAATAATTGTCCCATCGTGCCATTTTTTTTCCTGCAAACTTATTGTTTGGAGAACCATGTAACTTCTGCATTCTAGGACATAGTAAGCAGCACTGCTATTTCATGGAAAAGAAATACAAATGGTTTTTAATTGATTCCTCAGGATCACACAGTAAAATACTGACAGATGCATAAATTGAATATAAAGGGAAAAATTAGTTTTCTTGTTGATTTAAAGAGTCAAAATTTAACACCAAGAATCTTGACTCACACTTCACTTGACAGCTTTACTTTTACCAAAGTAATGCTGATACGTAAAATATCAGGGAGAGCTTAAGCTACAGAAAATCTCCTGGACAAAAATGGGAATTTGCATTTGACTCAGAAGTCAGTCTTTCTCATCAAATGACCAGTGCAAAGACCATGTATTTCCATCCAGTATCATTACACTGATACCTTGCATGTGTAACCTGATTATCAGCACTAAAAGTATTAGTTACGTCCCTGTTAGAAAAACATCCCTCAATAGGAAGCATAGGTTTGAATGGTTGAGCAATGTAGCCCTACATGTTGTAAAAGAGAAAGAGAAAAGGGAAACGTAGCATGATACTTTCTGCACAAATCTTCTGATATTTGGTTCGTCAGTTCTTTTTTGTTTTGATTTTGTTTGCTTGGTTTGTTGTTTGTGGTTTTTTTTGTTTTGGTTTGGTTTAATTTGGTTTTGTCTTTTTGCGTGTGTGTGATCCATTAAACTATTACTTATAGCTTTGTCTGAGATAACTCCTAATACAGAGTCAGTAAGATAATAGCTGTTCTAGCTTTATCAAATGAAATATAAAATAACTTTATACACTTACCTGTTGGTAGTTTTTCTGATAAAAGATCCTGTGAGATCACGATTATAATGCATGCCATTTATTTTATTTTTTATTGCTAGTAACAGGAGGGCTAAGAGTGAATTAACTAGTCAACTCATGCTTAATTCTACTAACGAATGCACAATACATTTTCTAATCCTAAATTACCCTGAACATTAACAACACTGTACATTCTTCAACTTGATCAAATCTTGGCCTAGAAGAGATGCTTTAGTCAATCTATATCAGCCTATGTATTTTTATTTTTATTTTTATTTTTATTTTTATTTTTATTTTTTATTTAGCTTCAAATATTTTGAATAAATTGCCTTGTGCTGAGCGCAGAACACAACCATGGAGAGTGGCATAAGTTACTCCCAGTCAGTTTTTCCAAGGTGTTTGCTCTGAAGTATTCTGATAGCCCAAGTAAATGTAAAGTAGTTTATTTCATAGTGAAAAGAAATAAGTTACTCCATGTTCCTTTAAAGATGGGGGGAAAGTCTCACTGAGTTCAAGTAAATATAGTTTAAAAAGATTTTAATATAAGAAGACTACATTTGTCTGATAGCGTAATTTATTGCAGACTGAGCTGTAGCTGGAATTCAGTTGGTTTAAGGTACGTAAGGGTTTTAAGAGTCCAGATACTTCAGTTGCTATTAACATATAAGGCATTATTTCCTTTAACTTTAACGGAGTTGTATAGCAGAAACTATTCTTACATGCAATGCTAGCCATCAGTCATATTTCAAACATGTGATTGCAAGAGCTGTATTTAGCCTCCATTAAGTAGAAACTATTCTGCTGGGCAGTGAAATCATATACTGCAAAGGGACTGAATACTAGAGACATCCTGACTTTGACTGTACCCTATGCTGTGAGATATTAACTGGAACCACCTGAAGATAGCATTTTATGTTTTAAAATGAAGCTAAGCAGTATTAATACATTACACTTTTTTTTTCTTTTAAATGTGGTAGACCTCAATGCATGCAGGTGAGAGAATACTATAAAGTGTGCTAGGATCTTATCTTCTGAGGTAAAGAGCATATACAGCAGGGTGCCAAGCAAATCAACTGCTATTGAACCAGACTGGCAGCATGTGCTTGGCAGCTATCTGGTTTAGGCTGCTTTTTATTAGTATGGCCAATTCCAGCAGGTGGCTTAAGAATAGTTACAGGAGCACTGGAAAGTAAGAGCATAGACTGGAGGGAACACCTGTCTAATTGCATCCAAATCCCCAGCTGTTTCCAACCACCAGTTCTTACCTTTTCTTCTTTTTCAGGATAAATTTAACGTTAGAAGCAGGAAGGGTTTATCTATTCTTATTCTAAGAGTGATCCAGTTGATAACCTTCTTCTTCTTTCCTGATGCATTTATCCAAAGACAGCTTATTCCCCATTTGTTCCTTTGCAGTCATCCATGTTAAACTGGCCTCCCATCCTTCCATTTGTCCACCTAACATAATCATCTTCCCCCCCTTTATTTGTCCCTATATTGCTCGTAAGATCTAGTAGATCTCCGAAGATGGAGGGAATCCTCAGAATGTGAAATCTCTGGATCTTGCTAAGGAGGAGGACTCAAATGCCATGGCAACAGCTCTCCTTCCATTCATGAAAAACCTCCTCTAGCCCTTTCTCTTCCTAATTTGATCTATGGAATTCAGTGTAGTAGGAATGTGGCAGACTGTATGACTACTCCATAAACATCCTCTCACTCTCTTTTATTTAAAGGCGATCCTATGGTAAGGTGCAGCTAACACCCGAAGAAAGCTTAGAATTCTGTCACTTGAGTTCCAGCCCTGTGACACAGAGCCTTCCTTGCTGTAAATAGTGGCATCAAAACACATGAAATCAAATGTCTAAGAAAAAATTCAGCTTCATAAACTACAATCTGTGCCTAACTGAAAGCAATATCCTGGTACTCATTTCTAATAATGTTACAACTTATTCTGTGAGGAAACCTGTTGATTATGATGCCCCTACTGAGGTGAACAAGTGACTGGTTGTCAGAAGAAGCAGTGATAGGGATTTGCACACAGCCTCTTGTATCATAGGTTGTACAATGTGAAAGAAAAAGGAAAAACATTTCAGGTGTAATAGTAGTTAGGAAAATTAAAAATTTCATCAACTTCTGCATGCATCTTCCCTATCTTAAATGTAAAAAAGAAACAAAAACAAAAACAAAACCAGAAAGAAAAAGTGTATCTGAATATCAGAATGAAAATAAGCAAGACATGAGATAGAAAAAAAAAGAGAGAAAAAAGTATATCTCAGAAAATTACAAATTTTTCATTAGTCTTATTAGTCTTTAAAATACACTTAAGTTTTGCTGACCTTATGTAACTTTAGTAGATGCAATTTCTTTAAAAGTTGATACACAGTTGTTTGGAGTTATTTCAAACCAAATAAATAAAGGAAGAAACAAATAGAGATGTTGCTAATTTAATTAAAAAATGATGATCTAATGTAACAACTTTCTATTACTCTCCCAAAAGTTCTGCTCTTACTTACTGCTACTTACTTTTTAGAGAGGCCTGACAGTTTTTTGGCTTTTTTTCTTCTTTTTTCTATCACAGGATAACATTTCCACTGATTGGGATACAGGATAGCTTAAACATCATACTTTCTCTTCTCAGACAAAAATTGCTTTTTCAGGCAACATTTCTGTAAGTTAGTTACAAGTGCTTCTCAATTTTGGCATCTTGTAGAAACTAAATAAATGAGCAAAGTATAAACAGACATTTAGCTATTAGTCTAGAAGAGCAGGGTTCCAACATTGATAACCGTGTGATGCAGATGCTTTGGTTCACCTACATGAGGCTGCACAGTGCAGTCAAAAATGTCATACATTTTATTTGCTACTACGAGTCACCTTCAGAAGAGAAGTCAAATCATGGGAGAAAATTAAACATTTGTCAAAGATATGAAGAATCTGGGTTATTTGGATGAATTGGTTCATGATTGTTCTTAGAGTTCAACTGTGTTATGAACTAGGTATTGTTGACCCACTTGAAGACTTGAACTGAAGCAGATCATCCTACTTTATGAAAGTTTATCTCTCATATATGAAGAGTTGTCTTTACACCTAAGCAAAGGTTTGAACTGACAGTACGCATGACATTTCTTTTATTCCGCTTACTGTAGTTCTAGCTGAGTATTGAGTGGAGAAGCACTCAGCTCTGTATTAGGGCAGGGACTTACTGCAAAATGAGATTTGGACAGGCTTAAACTTATGAGGGCTGAACAATGATCAAATGTCTGATGCGATTAGCAGGCAGCAATGCCTTCAGCAAATGCAATTATAACTCGGCCTCAGTTTATTTTTAATAGTTAAAAAAAATTGTATTGTTCAAACAAACATTAAAGCCTTTCAGAAACCATCTAAGTTTGGCTTCTAGACTGTTTCAGACTTTGAGTGTTTTTCACTGCTTCTGAGTAATGCTCAAGGTTGGTGCTTTTAACACACTGAAAACACTTTCATCCACATCTCCTTCCTAAGATGTTGCATGGGTGCCAAACCAAAGGGCATGTGTCATGAGTATTATCTACATGTGTCAGAAGAGAGTTCCCCAGTTATAAAAAGCAGCTACCCCAAGGTTGTAGTTATGCACACACAGTTTGTTAAAGGCCAGTCTGGAACTTAGGCACCCTAAATAAATATTTGGAGACAGCGCTGAGTTGGTCTCAGTGACCAAGCAGTGAGCACTGATCTTTTGTGTGTCCAGTGGCTGTTTACTCCATGAGGCTCAGTGTCTGAGCCTGCCTGGCCCTCTTCTACAGGCAAAAATCTTGTCTTGTTGGCAGCAGTGATGTGAATGGAACATGGGATCTTCCCACCCACAAAACTGAGTGGAACGCTTGATTTTTGTCCCCTCATAAGCAAAGCTTCTTAAAGGCAGAAAGAAAGTCACCACAGAACCTGTTTGTTCTGTCTACGAATATAATCTGCAACTCCCCAAAATCAAAAATCAGGTGTGAATTTTCACAAAATATTGTTGTCAAGAATATTTAATCTTTGTCAGTCTCTCTCCAGAAGTCATCAGTCACAGTACAATTATAACAACAATATTGTAAGTTAGGATGAAGACAGGAAAACAAAATTCAAAAAAACTTTTTATTCCACAGTCACATATATATCTACTGTGAACCTTTTGCCTCTGGCTCTCCAGCTGTTTCTCTGCTTACGTCTTGAGGCAAGAACTGCTGAACTTGAAGAGCAGGAAAACTAATTATTGATATAGATGGTCTACTGAAAGATTTATGTGGTACGTACACTTTCGAACTGTCTATCCAGATTTTCCAAGTAAAGAAACAGTTCTGCAAGTGTGAAAGTAATAACCTGCAGAACCTGAGAGATCGACAAGATGGAATTCAGGGAATTCAGTGAAGGCTACGTTGATACAATAGTATAGAATATACTATTATTATATAATAGTATAGAATAGAAGAGTAAAGAAGTAAAAGTAAAGAGCATAAAGCTGGGGGGACAATAATAAAGGTGGGGGGGAAGAAAAGACCTTTTGCTGTGGAGATAGGAGGGAGAGATTTCAAATCTCTGAAAAAATGAAATATTTCAACAGATGAAATGACAAATGAAGGAGGGAGGAATCAATGACTGAAGTTTAAAGGGTTGGAAACAAAGTGATTTGAAAGATTATGGTACAGAACAAACTGGAAAGTCAGGAGAGGAATTAAAGACAGTTTCTTTTTATCCAATGAATTTAATTAGCCAGTGCAATCTCAAGGAGAAGGTCGTAGGCAGATGAGAGGCTGAATAGAGCAAGATCTCACCAACCATAAGCTGACTACATAGATACCAGTGTAGACATAAGGCAGTAGAGAAACATATTGTAGGGAAAAGAAAGGCAACTTTAAAGAACTAAAAAAAAGATGCTGAAGAATTTTGTAGCAAAGACTGAGGGGAACGAAAGAAACTTATTATAGTTACTTTTTACATAAAAGCTGATTTCTAATTTTTTTTATTATCAGAAATGGTTTCTAGCATCTGAGGAGTACGGTGTCTATAACAAGGTGTTTATTCTGCCTGAATATTAGTTATTATTGAAATTTTGATTTTAAAAATAGCTTAAAACATAATAAATTTCTTTAACTGCATTATAACGCCACTCATCAACAACACTGGATCCAACCAACCGACCAAGAAAGGTTTAGTTTTCCTTTGCCATCTGCAACTAAGGTTTCACTCAAAACTTTGTACTGTTCAACTAGATCAGTACCAACAAATAGATGGCATTTCTATAACCTCTCTTCCTTTCTAGTCCTAACCCGCATTCAAAGTAAGACATCCTACACTCAAATTAATACTTCTTTGTATAAAGAAGAGCAAATATATTCCTCTTGAATGGAAAGAAAATCAGCTTTTCCAAAGCTAAACTACATTTGGATCTGAAGATCCACCAAAGAAAAGAAAGAATACAGTTTTTGGTAGTAGTAAATGCTCATGCCATTCCTAAATTTGCTTTATGTGCAGAATCTACTGAAGACTTTTCTCGTCCAAGGCATACTTTATTTCTATTGCAGGACTAAGGTATTAAGGAAAAAGGTACTACTGAGCCAACTGCAAGCCTTCCAAAGATTTTATCACTGCTTTTTGGAGATAATTCAAAATTTCATCATTTCCTAATCAATACCCTTAACATTTCAAAACTGATTTTGTTTACTTGTTTTACTACAAAAAAGCAACACTGTCCACCATCCAAAATTTCCCTAATTTTTTTTTCCTCATCAATTCTGTTTATGGAAGATGCATAACTATCATACTGTAACATAACTATTGGCAGCACTGTTTTCCAAAAGTACCAGTTCTCTGGTACTGAAAAAGCTAGAAAGATACTAGCTTTTTCAGTAATGTCTAAACTCACACTGTGTGTAAATCTAAGATCACCAGTTTTGAATGGGGTTAGAGGCATTACTGATTGTTGTTCTTTTTATGAAAAAGTAAACATAATTCTTAGACAAAAGAGAATTTAAAGTAATGATTTCATTTAATTGGAATATTTCCTACATTTCCATTTTACATTCAGCCTTCCAGGATGAGGTATATATGTATAAATTGAATTGGCATGACATAGAAATAGCCAAGGAAGAGTTTATCTTTTTACTCTAGCTGGGATGGCCGTAGCTGCTGTATGTACCTTGGCCACAATCTGCTACAGACACTAGGAATCCAAACTAGAATTTACTTGGCTTTCAGTCCTCTGTATCCAAGAATCCTCAACATCCAGTTGCCCATACACCCAAATTTCCCAAGTCATATTCCTCAGCTGCCTGTTACTCTGCTTACAGTCATGCCTGAAACTGGTTCCAGCTGTCACTACCAGCTCTTATCAGGAGAAGTTTTCTACCTGAGATCTCAGAGCTGGATCAGTCCAGGAGACATGCTGAAAATGTACTCCTAAATCAGCTGAGCTGAGCTCACAAAACACAGGAGACAAATCATCTGTCACTCCAAGATACAGCCAAAGAAGGATCCTAGTCATAAGTAGGTTTTGCAGTTGTTTAATCCCCGTTGCTCTCACCAGAACTGCTGCTGTTTTCTCCATCTTTCTTTCATGAAACGATTGCAGGATGGGCAGCTTTGGCCAGGATGTGAGATGCCTTAGTTCCACATTGTGTGAATCACAGTTCAGACCTTCCCTTCCCAGACACAAGGATACCCTACCTTAATCATCAGTATTGTGTTCTGAAAATATTTAAAGGGAAGATCACTTTCTGCTATTTCTGTTGACACTATGCTGCTTTTCAAAACAAAAAAACAATCAAAAAAACCTCCCCCCCCACCAAAAAAAAACCAAAAACCAAAAAACCCACACACCTTGAACCCATCAAACAAGTAAACAGCCATTATCCAGAGAGGCACCAGAGTACCCAACACTACAGCTCTCACTTGGCAGCAGGAACATCTTGGTTTCTGCCTTGTACAAAAGAGAATGATGGAGCTACATTATTTAATATTTCTGATATTGAATGAAAGCAAGAAAGCACATCCACCATTTCATTTTTCAAGGCATAACTTGGTCCTTAATGTGTTTTTGAAAGAGATGACTCAGACTCCTAAATCTAGGAGAGGGCTATGCCTGAAAATCTCAGTGATTCTGCAGTTCAGCCTGGATTTCTCAGTGCCAGGAAGGGACAGTTTAAAGAACCCTCTTGGTCACACATCCTCTACTCCTGGTGCTGCTGCTTAAGCCAGTCCAAGGCAGAACTGCTGCTCCTGTCTCCCTGCCACATGTGAATCAGTCCAGAGATCTAATCCAGCTGACAACTATAGAGTTAGTTTCCTGCCACAGCAGCTACTATATGGCTTAACATATAGTAGAAATACATCATCAGAAATTAGGACTCTGAGGACTGGTGGCTTAGACTTAGGCTGGCTGAAGCTGCCAAGAAGGCTCCTACTTGGTGTGCTGCCTTCAGCGATTCATCTGAGGTGTCTAAGTCTTCTAAAGTATTGCAGATGCACAGATAATTCACATAGCACCATTTCCTTCCTGGAGGCAGAAACCTCTAAAAGTAAGGTGCTCATTGTGACTTTGGAGCCAGAGTTCTGTGATCTGGTATTTGCAAACCAGCCAAGCAGGCCAGCTCTGCAGGACCCAGTAGTCCCCACAATGTGCTAGAAACAAAGGGAAGCATTGGTTTGGTTTTCTCATTTCCTCATCTTGGTAAAAATTCCAGAACTGTATGTTTTATCCTTTTTGTTTGTTTGTTTCTCTGTTCTGTTTTGTTTTGTTTTCTTCTGGCATTCTGGTTGGGCCTCAGTTTTAGCTTTAGGAATTATTCTTATGTATGTTCAATCTTTTTTGTTATCTTACAAAAAATGTGATCACATGCACTAGGACTAGCATGTAATAAATACATAAATGAATAGCTGAAAAAGGTTGTTTTTACTTTTGAACTGTTGTTCAGAAAGATGGAAGATGTTAATTAAAAAAAGCAAAACATTAAAACCAGTGAAGTCTGGATCCGTTCCTAGGACAAAGACTAAACCTACAGTAAATTTTACATGCAACGAATACCTTGACAAGTTCTCTTCAAAGACCTGCACCTAAGTGGGTGTTCAACCTGACCAGACATCCTAAGATATATTTATTCTTACGCAGAAGTTCTACACTGGTGTGTTTTTATTAAGCTTCCAAGTAGAAGAGTCATTTTTACCCTACACCATATTTTTGTCCTTTTTTTAATTTACAATCAAGTCTTGTGATAGTTCATCTGAGTGAAGACGTTCACCAAACCTGGATGAGGAGTGCGCTGAGTGCCTTTTATAAGAATTTCTTCAGACACAGCATTTGGTGTAAGTAAGCAGCTGAGCTCTTGTGGAAGACATCAGACAATTCTGAAATTGTTCTTCTGTGGAAAAAGACCATTTATTTTTAGCTTTCATATAAGTTCCTGTACTCTGTGAAATTATTGGTATGACAGGAGGCCACACATGGGAGGTGAAAATGTGACTGTAGGACTGAAAATAATAATATACAATGTTACTTGTTGCATCCAGGACTTCTTAAATGCAGACAGATCCACTATTATGGCTTTGTACTATACTGTAGCTTAGTGAAATGCAAATCATAAAGTTCTACTAGTTAAATTTTTTCTCTGGTTATCTACATTTCTGATGTAACTGTCATTATCATCTCATCCTCAGAATCTTAAAACGCTATGTCTAGTCCTAGCTAAACTATCTAATAAAACATAAAAGACTCCTTTCTGCTCACCCAACAGTCAATCTTCTAACTTATTTGTTATAAGTTGTTATATCCAGATGTAGAAAGCAAAGTTTAGTGCCAACCAGTGCAAAAATGGGTCTTGCTTCTGCATCTTTTGCGTCCCCTAGTTATATACCTGCAAACAGTTACATCCATTTTGAGGGAATCTCTGCACAAGTAAGAAGTCTGGAATCACTTGATTCAAAACTGGAAAGATGTTAAAGTCATAAATTTGTTTCATGACATTGAAAAAATATTTTATGCAAGAACAAGTGCAGTACATCATTTCAGAACCTCTAACTCCTGTTGAAGGAAGTAACTTGCTAGAATTCACATGGCAAGCAACAATTCAGGATTCTTCAGTTTTAGGGTAGCCCTTAGGTACTGGATCATGCTTCCTCTCTATATTGTTGGCTCTCTCTGATCAATTTGGCATGGTAGGATTTTAGGATATAAGAGAGCAGAGAAGATGAACACTGAATGACAAATCAAATAAAGAATCAGTGGGGTCTGTTAGAGGAATACAGTGGCTTACTCTAAGGGAACACTTAAAATCAAAGTGCAGTAAGGAACAGGTTTTTATGCTGAATTAAATTTTCATTATCTGGATTGCATCTGGAGCGCAGAACTCATTTCTTCAGTTGAAAAGCATGCAGATAACTTTGTACGAGACTAAGAGACTGACCAACTTTTTTAAGCCTCTCATGAAAGCGACACAAATGCACCAAACCAAGAATAAATTAATAAATGGGGAAGCAACATTCCTATCTATTGCTTCAGTAACTTAGATGGAAAAGGACACACCATTAAAAGAGAAAGGGTTGTAAAAGCATATCACTAGACCACTAAGTTTGCCTTGTACTTTGCTGTAAAAGCTAGGAATCATCAGGCTGAGTGTTCTGAAAGCTTACCTATTCAGCAGGATACAAAAAAACAATTCCTACATTTTGTTATGAGTCAAGCCAGCAAGATGTTTTTAATGGGCTTTCAGGGTTGACTTTTGAAATATCATAGTATCACTTATGGTAAAACTAGAACAAATAATAGCATCTGTCTTGAATATAGCCATCTCAACCCCATTACACCATAGCAATGCCATTAGAAGTGTACCAGCTTTGCTGTACTGTCTCTCTATTAAGTTATCTTCCAAAGTGGTAGCCTTCTTACCAGGAAAATTTGCCAAGCACGTCTAAAGAATGATTAACTGATTATGTTTTGTTTCATTTTTTTCAACTAGTGCAGTTTCTAGTTTTTGTTGTTTCAAATATCATATCAAAAGGTAACTTATTTGCCCCATTTAATAAAAATGGCCTCTATATCTGAGGGAGGGCCATCCTCATTCCGTATCTAGGTTAGTCATTTTTAGTTAGAAGTTTATGGATTGGTTGCTCCAGAACAGAGAAAATTGGTTTTTCGAGAAGCTATAGTATGTGAGGCTTGTTGTTGGATTACTTTTTGTCAGAATATGCAGTTTGAAAGTGTTTTGTTGCTACCTGTCCTAGAGCAAGCATGCCACAGTGATCAATATCAGATGTTGCTGAAGAAAATGTGCTGGGGAGCAACAGCGGACACCATTTAGAATCAGATGGATATCACTGAATCTTTCATATTATTTGGGTAACAGAATCTGACTTGGTGCTGAAGACCAAAGTATTACACTCTTGACTGCAGCTTAGCCTCTATAAATTCACTTGATCTAGTGGACTTTTGGAGCTAAGCTACTAGATACCAATGGCTACGGCAGGAGACCAGACTGAGATTATTCCTGAAACCCGAGGTCAGTTAAAACTGCCTGGCTTCTCACTGACTCAAATTGCAGTTTTCTGCCACGATGATAAAGTATAACTCATTTTTCTTTTTGCCAAGTGGCTATGAACTGTTGCTAGAGCTCTGGAGTAGATCTCTCTGTGGCAGAAGCATAAGCACCTACTAAATTACAATGAAGTAGCATAAAGGAGGATGGAGTAAAGGAAACAGGTGGAAAGCAAGCAGAAAATGCTGAGACAGCTGACAGAACTGCCGTTGAAAAGGAAAACAAGGTGAACACCTGCAAGCTCCTACATTATGGCACATGTCATCTCCTTTAGCAAGGAGTGTAAGCTATCCTCTGCATTTGCTCAGGAATAATCCTGACTCATTTAGGTAACAGTGTATCCAAGCTTGAGTTCTGATAGAAAAAAATCAGTTTGGATCTGCTTACACTGCAGTTCTCAGTATTTTCCTGACTATCAGACAAATAAAGCATGAGTCTGAGTCTATATTATTCCTTTGTTCTTCATCTGAATAAAAAAACAGGGGTTATCTATTCCAAAATAAGAACTTTGACTTCAACTCTCCCACCATGATAATAATAATAATTATTATTATTACTATAGAAGCAATTTGACAGTATCTAATATCAAATGTGTGTAATCCTCACTGGGGAAATTGTTATGGCATCTTTTGTAGACATCTAGAGACTTTCATGCTAATGACTGACCATCTCTGTCTGGACAAAACCAAATGATGATATACCTTCCTCCAACTTTTCTTGGACATCCTTGTGGCTTTGGAGACTATCAAGTTTAAACTCAAGCCTGTCATTGCCACATTTACCATCCTGAGCTCTACCTCTATAAATGAAGCAATCCTGAAAGGAGAGCAAAAATCATATGCTAATAAGTATGATTGATTCTCTTCATGGCAGATGAATGGAGAAAAGGGGAGAAAAGATGTAACATCCTTTGTCACACAGCTCCTTTCCCACAAGATAATATCACTTCAATAGCATTATAATTCTCTGTGTACTCCTTGGCTGTTTGAAGGGAGATTTAGGTTAGATGTCTGGAAGAAATTCTTTACTCAGGGTGGTGAGGCACTGGCACTGCTGCCCAGAGAATCTGTGGGTGCCCCATCCCTGGAGGTGCTCAAGGCCAGGCTGGATGGGGCCCTGGGCAGCCTGAGCTGGTGGGGGGCAGCCCTACCCACAGCAAGGGGGATTGGAAATAGATGATCTTTGAGTTCTCTTCCAACCCAAGCCATTCTATGATTCTATGACACTGCCTGACTATTCAACACTACGTGACTGAGGAAAGCTCTAGCTTTCCTTCATTTTGACTAAAGGATTCTATTCCCCCAGACCAATTGTATGCTTGTCTGCTGGAGTACTCAAAAGGGGATGAGCTAATCCAGTCAGGTAGCCCAGATGTTTGTAACAGCAGAGATTAAATTGTTTGAGTGTCTAAATATTATTTTTCTTCTTCTCATTATGAGAGGTATAGAATAACTTACTTACTTCCTAGCTAATTTGTATTTTCTAGGAAAGAGTACAGCCCAGTGCCTTTGTGTCTACTCTTTGCCATTCAAGTATAATTGTTTAAAGTGGAAAAGCTTTGGTAACCTGAAAAGCTTTTCTTAGTATCTGTATTAAGTTAAATACGTAACATATTATGAGGGAACACTGTTTTCTGTTGTAAAATAATATACTCCAGTATACCCCACTGAATAAATAGCAATCAGTTAATTAGAGACAAATTTAAGGTATTTGTTCGTGTCAGAAAAATCAAGATTAAGCACAAGAAATACTCTGAATTTATTCTCTAAATATTAGTTTGCTGTGGGTTGTAGTTTTTTGTTTGTTTGTTTTTTCCAAATAACCATTTACAAATTCTATAACTTGAATTCTGATTTCTCCTCTCAATTGTTTTCTTATTTTAATCACAGCACAGCAGTTTTCCTTATTCATGTGGAAGCACTCGGGGTTTTTTCAGCACGACTGCTAGAAACAAAATAAATTGCAATCTAGTGGAGAGTACGACTTTTAAATCTATAAAATTAGTGGTTTAGATGCAAGTGGAAAATTGGTATTATCATAGAAAGACTGTATTCCACTTCTAACTCTCAGTGTCTCTAAGACCTAGATGACACAGTGTCCTGAAAAGCTCCAGCCTAGAAGAAGAGATAGGAACACTTTTCCCATCTCCTGAGCATCTTTAACATTTTCCAAAATGTTTCTGTCCTGAATAGCTGAAAAATTTGCTCAGATATAGCATTCCTTCCTGGGTAGAAAATCTGGAAATTTGTTAGGATTAATGAAAACACTGATTTTTTAGAATCCTTTTATTCCTGTTCCCAGCATAAATTGATTAACTTAAAACCGAAAGTTTCCTTAAGTGAAAAACTGACCTCCATTTAGGGGGAAAAAAGCAAAAACAAAACAAAAAAAAAAAACAAAAAAGCGAACAACAACAGAAAAACACCACTACTTGAATGAGATACTTTGGCAACTTCCAAGCTCTGTTTCAAATAAGAATTTTTTTTAGGAGGACATCTATCAAAAACAATTGCTTCAGCAGTCAGTTTTGTTTTTGACAAATATGATCTTTTCTATTTGAAAAATTCCTGACCAAGTCTACTCTGGAATGACATGGGAATTGGCTAGCAGCTGGGCACCGTGCAGAAGAAATATGATATTTGCACTACCCAAGCAAGCTGTTACTGAAGGCATAAAATTAAGGTGATGTTATATAAGGCAGCTTCTTTCCCAGAAAAAAATCTTGTAAGCGAATAAAGTGTTACTGATTTTGTTTGTTGTGACAGCATGGGGAAATAGCATAGCCAAATCAAGATTGCTTCATGCCCTGACTGTGGAAAGCATCTGCACTTATTAACATGTCCTCCTCTGAACAGCAGTATATACCAACATGCATAGTGTCAGTGGCAAAAAATTTGAAATTTTACAAGAAAAGTCATCAGCATCTCATTCTCATGAAAAAGATATAAAAAAATATAAAAAATAGATTTCCCTTTACTCCACAGAATGGCCTTAGTGATAGTAGCATCCAGTAAGCAGGTTAAGTTCTGCTAACTGCAGGGCTACGAAAAACTAAGTGTGCACAGTCACATGTCTTCCTGTTCCTGTTGTAATACCTTAACAGAATGATTACTTTGCCAGTTGTAAATTAACCTTCCTTATGAAGCATCTCCACATTCTTAGGCTAAATTTTCAGGAAAATAACACAGGTGCTCTTTGCTGCTACTGTACCTCCCACCACCCTTGCCACTACCACAGCTGCCTCACTAGTAGAGGAGGTGGAAAGGTGCACAGAGACAGCAGTAGTGCTTGCAGCAGGAGCTGTGCTTGCAGCAGGAGCTCTACTTGTGGAGGTGGAAAAGGTACAGTGATAAGAGCAGTGCAAAGGAATCTGGTGCAGGCAGGATGAGCAGGAAGTTCTGCAGTCCTAGGGTGCAGAAATGAGATGGCTGGAGAGATTTCAAAACCATTTTATTTCACCAATAAATCTTTTTTTTTTTTCTCTTCTACTAACACAGATGGGGACAATAGTGACTGCAGTCTCCTTCAAATCCAGCTTTCCAGCCACAGCCATACTGGGGGCAGATATAATTAATCTTCTCCTTGTGCACTTGAGAGTGCATTGGATTACTCTTTAAGTCTCAGCTTCCCCTCCTTGTTCCCTATGGGGAATTTATTCACTGCTACTCGCTTTGAACACCCAAATCAATATGTTTCAAGAGAGTTTGAATAAATTATGTTTGGAAATTGTGGCGAATAATTATTTATTTTAAAGAAATCAAACTATAATTGAGAGGGAATGCACCATGTGTAATACTGACGCAGAACTGAAAAAGTTGACAGAGTCCCCGCAGATACTTAACTCACTAAAGCAGTCCAATCTTTAATGGGAAGGCTTTGGATCAGGAAAATAAAAACATGGTAGGTACTCAAGTTTTTAGCATGGCTGAAGCTCTTCTTCCAACTGCAACAATAATAATAGTCTACTTTGCTTGGATCTCACTGACATTAAAGTTCTGGACTTGTCAAGAGGACAATAGATCGCTGTCTCTGTCTCAAAATATAAATGATAATACTTTTCTGACTTGAGATCAGAAAGAGAACATGAATGTCACTGTTACAGGAATCCCCTGTAACTCCCATAAATTAGTTAAATTTTTTCTTTGTTTCATCTTGTTTGTACATGTACCATTAGAAATGAGGAGGGGAAGAGAAGGGAAAGCAGAACACTGGGACTGTAGTAACAATAAATGACTTGGCCCAGGTCCAGCATGATTCACAAACAGCCTACCAAAATGCTGACTGAAATGGAGACTGCAGGCTCGAACAGCTGAATGAGAAGTAAGTAGGCTCTGAGGAAGGGTCTTCAAGCATGCAATGGTGCCTGTACAGAGCTGCTGACATTCCTGATTTATGTAGGAAAACTCAGGCTGACTGGCACCGTAGCAGAGGAAGAACACTTGCAAGAAAGTCCATGGAGTGTTTACATTTACCACTGAGTAAGGAGATCTAAATTTGGCCTATTGCTACTAACATGACAAACAATAGTTTCAATGTAGAAAATTAAAAGTGTTGTGAATAGAAAAGGACTAGATCCAGCAAAATTACTCTTCTGGATTGATTAGTGTAATGCTGAGTCACAGCCTGAAAGTGATTGAGCACCTGGTGGAAGGCAGGGCCCGACCCAGGGGAGCTCAGGTGCATGCAGTGCACCTGAGTGACCAGAAGGGGTGGAGCCAGGATCCACCCCTTCCCAGACCTCATTCAAGGGTTGGCAGTGGAGGTAAGAGCATCTCTTGCTAGAGATCCCTGTCTACCTGAGGCCTTTTAAAGGTAAGCAGTTTTTCTTCCTTTGTTTCTGCATCCACAGCTGCTGCATTTGGGCTTGTTTGTTGTTCTTGTGATGGTAGAGTTCTCGATTCTTGGTGGAGCCAGGAGGGAGAACAGCAAAACTGCTACCTTGGGCTTCCAGAGGGCGGACTTTGAATTGTTTAGAAGACTAGTAGGGGGAGTCCCCTGGGATTCAGTCTTAGAGGGTAAAGGGGTCCAAGACAACTGGTTGCTCTTCAAGAAGGTAGTCTTACAGG
>JACDJE010000039.1:1289704-1309203 GCA_016647715.1 Pavo muticus | reverse complement strand
GATATTCTGTGATATTCTGTGATATTCTGTGATATTCTGTGATATTCTGTGATATTCTGTGATATTCTGTGATATTCTGTGATATTCTGTGATATTCTGTGATATTCTGTGATATTCTGTGATATTCTGTGATATTCTGTGATATTCTGTTCTCATTTGCTGCTGCCTAGGATTGTGCCACTCTGCTGTTATTTCTGTACTTTCCATCATGTTATAGCACTACAAATAGAATTTGAAAAGCCCACAAAGTTGGTAGAAGTGGCAGTGAACTTTTTCAGCTCCTTTAGTTCTAAAACAGAGATTACCTTGGCCAAAGGAAAAAAAAAAAAAAGTATGCACCCAATGGGAATCTGTAGTATTTAAATAATTTCATCTCAAATCATTGAAGCAACTCTGCAAAATTTTTGAACTGGTACCAAAGCATCATTTGAACATCTCTGACCAAAGCATTTCAGACATTAGTTGCAGAAAAGCGGCTTTATATTGTACCAGGATCTCCTCTACCCGTTGTTTCCCATGATGTGCTTTCACTGTTCAAACTTTGGTGATACATCATGTGATTTAGATAGAGGAAAACAGTGCATCAGAGGAGATAAATCTAGCACATACTCCCAGGATTTGGAAAACTGATGAATCATGACATCAGTGGCAGAAACATCCTAATGTTGAACTGAAAAATTGGAAAGGGGAGAGGGTTCTCCCAACCAGAAATTTAGAGCAAAACTAGCAAAATTTTTCCACCACCACCACACCCCTTAGGAACCTGTAATGTTGCAAAAATGCAATTTTCCAGCAATCGCAGGGAAGTTCTGATTAGTCCTTGGCAGAATCATGTTAAATGTTATTTGCTAACTTGCAGCAAGGCATAACTATTAGTTTCTGTGGAATCTTTTGCATTTTTTTCAGCTATACAGCTTGAAAATACCCTCGAAATTTGTCTATTATCACCAGCATTTAGTTTGTGTCTGTTTTGCTGGGAAATAAATGTAGTCACAGTTATTAACAAGTGATTCGCAAGTGATGCAGACCACTGCAGGTTATTTGGAAGTTTTATTTACAGATAAGCCTGTAGGATACCTGACAGCTTCATGAGAGACCAAACTATTAGTACAGAATGGTAAGCTACATCACCTATGTATTTTTCACAGGCCGTTTTTTGTACAGCTGAATTAGTTGTCATGTTGGAGCAAATGGTATCAGTGGAGTATTCAGCTTCTGAGCCCTCATCGCTTTCATTAGCTAGCTGCATTCAGTTCATCTGTAATGATTAATCAACTTGAATAAATTGCCTGGAAGCATTCCTTTAACCACTTCCTGTTTGCGTCTCATTAAAACACTGTCTTTATATGATAGGGAAGGGTGGCAGATCTATTTACATACAAATAGAAAAAAGAAATTTCCCTTGTGTTGCCATGTTTCTCCCCAAGTAAGAATTGCTTATGGAGTTAGCCCCTACAGGAGAAGCTTATTCCAAACATCATCAATTAGGGGGACCCTCACATGTTCAGCTCTGGTGGTCATACAGTGGCTACATGGGAGATGCTCACCACATCTAGATCCTGGTTCAGAGCAGACTAGTAGTAATGCAGATAATTCCCCTAGCTTTAGAGGAAAGATCATCCTCCACTGGCAGCCAAAGCTCTTTCTGGAAGTGGGGAAGGCTTCTGAAGAAGCTTCAGACATGCCTTCATTTTGGCAGAAATTGGAGCTATCCAGAAAAGAAGTCAGGCAGGAGCATTCATGTTTCAGGAAGTAGGCAACACTGAAGAATCTGACATTCTTTGTTATTTTTGCTAACTTGAGCAGAGATGGTTAACCACAAGGCTGTGTTCAAAGTATGGAAAATACACAGAAATGAGCCTTGGAAACAATGTGTTTTTGAGCAAGATATTGCATATGCAAATGAGGATGGAGCTTTTGTCTGGTTGAACTACTAGAGGCAATTTTGGGAAGGTTTGTTTTAATATTAAAGTAAACTTGGACTGCAGTTTGAGGCAAAATTCTTGGCGCGCTAAAGTACCAGAATTAACTTTGCTGTATGATTGTTGATGTGCAAAGGAAGTGCCCCTACCTGAAGTTCTGAATGAGAAACAGGAATTTGATACTGTAGACAGTGAAGAAAAATATGGAATGCATTTTCAATGTAGACTTGAAATATAGCAGCATTCAGAATTAATATGCAGTAGCCTACAAGTGACACAGATGTGGTTGCCCAGCATGGAAAAAACGAAGGAGCTGTGTTGTAATATGCTGTTGGGAAGCGTATGCAAACTTCAAGAAAACATGATGAATGTAAGGTGACAATCTGACTGAGTGCACAGAAGAATGTTTGCTAGCAGTCTTGGACAGTGCTGGAATAAAAGATGACCAGGTTATTAGCTGCAAATATATGGAATCTCAGCTGTCAGTTGAATGCTGATGTCATGTTAGTGTAGTGCTGGAAGTGCTAGAAGTACCTCAGAAAGAGAAGCAGCAGACAGGAATACATAACTAGGAAACAGGGTTTGCATGTTGGCCTTTTCTCTGTTAAAGGACAGCTAAACAACAAACAGAAAAGATGATTCCCACAGTACCACTGAGGTAAACTGTTCCTGTTAGAGCTAATATCTCTTATGCTTTTTCTTCTACATCAGCTATCCTTCCTCCAGAAGAGGCTCCAGGTAGTGTTCCAGGGACCTCTGCCGTACTGTTCTGAGAGTGCCCCACTAGCCACATCACCCTCATTTTTTTCCATATCCGTGAATTCCTCTGGGCACTGTATGGCAGTTTTTCTCCATCAGTTGTCTCCAAACATAGCTGAGTAACTCTGCTGGGATTTTCCATTCTTCTTGCTTATAATGTGTTATGAAGCCACTTCAAGAGATGTTTATTAGAACAAGCAAAGACTGGGGGATTGGCATTAGGCATGCTGACATGTGTCAAATGTGCTAGGAGGAAATGCTGAGCTTTGCCTTTACAGTTTTTCATTTACTGAATATGCCAAAACTTCGCAAGAGTCATAAGTCAAATATAAAACAACATGAAAGCATCTTTAGTTTGAGAGCTCTTGAAACAAAGCAGTGCTTTCTTTTATTGGGAAATGTTTTCTTACGTGTCCCTGTGTGAATCTTCTGTTCTTAGTTATCACTGCACTTTGTTGCGCACCTCCTGTCAAGAAGTGCATTGTAGAGATCTGAGGCTACACAGTTGTGTTGAAAATTCATCTTTTGCCTCAGAGAGTATTTTCATTTATTTGGCTGGAGCAAACATAGTGTTTTTTTTGCTTAGTAAAAAAGTTAAAATGCTGAAGGAATCCAATTCACATCATGCAACCTTAGAAAACATACTCCCAAAACAACTTTGTGTCTAATACTAAAAATGCAGGTAGGTTTCCAGTAATTAAAATTAATTCCAGAGTTTCCCAGTGCTCTTGCACATATCTTTTAAATAATGAAAACAGTACCTAGCCCTCTAATTGCTCTAGGTACAACTTTTTCCTGACAGGAAGCTACTTAATTATTTCACTAGGGTGAAATAAGACAATTCTTTATGTGAAGCTCTCTTGTTTATTTAAACACTGTGCCATACATGATAAAAAGGTGCTAAGGAACTTCTCTCATGGAATCTGTAGTGTCTGGAAGTAAAAACAGGAAGACATCAAATAGTCTGCACTGCCAGTGAGCATGGAGTTGATAGGAAGAGGAGTGATATTCCAGACATTTGCATCAAGCTTCGTTTAGACATCTGTGAAGACAACATTCCAAGAGATGTCATCTGTTGATCTTTTGGGATCTATTTATCTAAATTAAATAATTTCACTCTACCTTATTGCATACTCAAGTGGAAAAGGTATTTGAGTGTCTTACTGTATAGTAACATAGCTGGGGATCGTAAATCTAGTAATGCTCAGCAAAAGATTAGAGGGTTTGTAAGTGTACAAATCTGGCTAGATGTGACACCTTCCTACCAAAATTTCCGTGTTCCCAGAGATTAGAAAGGTTTCAAGTTTTCATAGCATGTTTTCCATCCCTTCCATTTGAGAATTAGAATTTTTAATTTTTAATAATGGCACAATAACTAGACTTGGATTATGGTAAATCATGAAAGTTATAATAAATCATGAAAGCAGAGTAGCTTCAAGTTCATCCTTTAAATTTTCTAAAAATAAGGCATTACAAATAAACCTTGTATATAACACATTTTTGCTGTTCCCTTATAAATGATCTTCAAAAGGGTTTTCTGCCTTGGATGTATTTTGCTCTTTTCTATGCAGCAAATGATTTGCAATTCTTTTTCTCTTCTTCAGCTTTGAAACAAATGCAATAGTGTCACAGCATTCCCTTATCACGCACTACTTCAAGAATAGCATCATACTATGAAAGGGGGGGAAAAAATACCTTCTGGAAAATTACTCTTGGTGCATGAATTCCAAATTCAAGTATCTTTTTCCAAGAGGAAAAATAGTGGATTCTTTCTAGACAAATTTGTATTTAGCATTTGTACAGATGCTAAAATAGTAAACTCACTTCAAAAAAATCCTTTCTATATTATTGTTGTTTTTCTCTGTTCTGGAATAATATGCATGTTGTCCATATTGCACTAGCTATCAAATTCTACAGGAAGACACAATTTATTCTTTTTTGTTGGCAAAGGTGAAAGAACAGGTGGGTAGCTTACTATGAAAAATTGTTTACTGGTGTGGTTGGAAATCCGTATTTTTTAAACTGGTGTTAAAAAATGACCATAGGAAGATAAATGAGGGGTGAGTAAATCATAATTGCTTTTGCTTTCTTTCTCTATACTTCCATATATTCCTCCTGGCACACGGCATGCTAACTTACTACCCAGACTAGCTTCAGAATGTCTCAAGCTCCCTGACTCAGTCTGGCGTTCTGTGGATCTCTCTGAATTAAGTTCAAGTGTTAAGCCTTCTCTGTATAGTTCAGACACTTATGCTGTACCTTTCCATCACACCACTGTGGTTAGGAAGAGAGATTGTGCTACTAGGGTCCACTACCTGACATTCTAATGTACCAGCACCCGCGTCAGTTTCTGGCAGTAGGAAAGTGAACTGCAGGGGATGGGGAAACCCATCCTCCCAGGTAAGCGAGCAAGTCAGAAGCTGCCAGGAACTAAGGCAGCTAAAGCAGGTACTCAAGCAATGAGACATGCAGAGGAGCTTGTCTTTTTCTACTTGCGAATCCTTCCAGCAAGGGAGGGGATTAAACAAGTATGCAGGAAAGGAAATTAAAAAAAAAATAAAAAAAATAAAAAAAATAAAAAAAAAAAAGCTTGAAGAGCTTAATTGCTGTGAAAATCACCATCATGTTCATTTCTGCTGTCAGGAAAACTTTGAAGGAAACAGCTTCAGGGCTGAAACTGGTAGTTTCCACTGCCCAGAGACGTGTTGTATGTGGAGTGTGCCACAGCTTTTCCATGAGACCCAAGCAGAACTTTTACATTTTTGACCAAAGTAAATGTTGTTGCTAAAATGGTTGTTTTGTTGACATACATATATAGCTCAAGACACCCAGAAGTTGAAAACTGTGCATCTATTATTGTGTACCTCCATGCAAATACCAAAAAAGTCTCCCATACAAATGTTGATGCTTTTCAAGTCAGATAGTTGATACCTGCTCTTAATTTTTTCTCCAAAATTGTTCTAACCCAAGATTTAGTGAGGTAAATCCATGCTTTCTGTCCTCCAGATTTGTTCATTTTTCTCTCCATTTACCCACTGCCCTTAGCTCCATTTTTTTTACTTCAGGCTGTTTTTTTTGTGTTGTATTTGCTGATTGCTCACCAAGAGCAGAAAGGGAGAGAAGAGCTCCTCTGAATGACAGCTTCCATGCTCGTGGCTGTGAGCTGGGGAATGCATCTGTCTCAGAGATTTGGAGAAACCCTGAGGAAGTCTGTGGCTGCAGTGCTTACTGCAGCTTTGGCACCTTCACGAACTGTGTTAATGAGGAAAAGAGACACTTTCTTTTTATAAGTGGGGAATCCTTGCATGTGACACTGCATGTAGGACACAAAACTTGGAAGCAGCAGATGGTGAAGTGAGAGTCACTAGGAGAGATGTGTGACTAACAGAAAGGTGAAGCAGCATCCAACACAGAGCAAGACAGGCCAGTGGAAATGCGGGAGTTCACGTAACGAGCCTTCACCAAGCATGGAAGTAAAAGCTGCTTCTGTGGAAAGAGATAAAGAAACTTTGTTGGATTTTTTTTGTGGGAAGGAGAGAGAGCAGATGGATAGGGTCTAAGGCATCTATGTTAGGAATAGTGCCTGAAGCATAAAAAGCAGATACTCAGTAACAGGAAAAAAAAAAATGAGGTTTGTTTATTTTGCTTTCAACCTAACATCTGGGCTCACAGAGGGTTCTGACATATCACGGTAATTTTTGAAATTATGTGATTCCCTAATTTAAAAACACACAATTTATAGAACATCTGATTACGGTTTGTAGCAAAGATTTGGGTGACAATTGTAGGTTTCTTTCTAGAGCTTCAATCCAGAAAATTAATGGCAACAGAACCATTCAGAAAAAAAAATCAATGTTTTCCTAAACTGAAAATTAGTTACATGTATAAAAGCATAACAATTAAGATTATGTATTTAGTATGCTGCAACCAGTCTTGGAGGAAGTCTAGTAAAAACCTGTGTATTTTTAGTAATATGAATGACTGTTAGTCCGTATCCCAAAAATGAGTCAGCTATCTGGAAGATACTCAGGTAAAACTGTGATTACAGTTTTGTTCTTTGCAAAGCACTTGATGCTTGGTACTCTTACCATATGCAGTGACATTGCACCCATGGTGTAGCTCCAATCCTAGTACCAGTAAGCACAAATCATCTTTTATCTAGACAGTCACAAAACAGCAGAAAGATCTTGTCTGCTGGAAAGATAACTAAGAGATTGGCAGATGTTAAGGAAGGGTTGGAAAGGGATCCTTTCTGTGTCATGCTGAATCATCCCTTGTACCTATCAGATTCTAGTTATAGCCCCATCTTTTCTGATAGGTAAAGACCTGCCTATGACAGTAAAACTCATAATGAAAGGCTTGACATGACAGAGATTAATTATAAGAATGCTGAGGAATAGTAGTGTCAAAAATCTGAGCCTCTTATGCTGCAAGTGAGTGGGTGGTTACCCACACCAAGGTCTAGAAACCAAAAGCCCAAGCTGCCAGGGACTGCAGCTATAGACTTGGGATGGTGGTGGGGCACACTGTGGAGTAATAGTAGACAGCGTCTTATGCTATCATACAGATACAGCAGGCACTTTTAAAACAGAGTTAACAGCTAAGGAAGAAGTCAGAAGAGATAAGAAAGTTTGCTGTCTAGATGAACCAGAAAGGTAAATGAGCAGAGAAAATAGCAAGGTGGAAGCAAGGACTCTGCTAATAGCACAATGCAATGAGAGAGCCAAGGCTTTAAACTTAGTGCTATGAATCTAAATACCAGCATGGTAGGAAAAAAGCACATCCCCTGCCATGAGTAGAAACTGGTTTCCTCTCCCTTCCTCTAGTCAGCAAGCATTAGCACCAGTCAGAGGAGCACACGTATTAGAAGCTTGCTACAAGTTCAGTAAAAGGTAGCATAGCTTGTAGGGAGGTGGGGATTGGAAGAGGCACAGGAACTAATGTGTATATGCACAACCTGAGCACCACTTTTTTGAGGGTAAATATGTCAACAACCTCCCCCTGCTTTTCTTATTGGCAGATACTTGCTGCAGCAGGCTCTTATGCCTATCTATAGTGTGGACTTGCATTAACCTCCCACTGTTCCAAGCCACCCAGAAGGATGCTAAATGCCTAAACCTGTTGCTCCTTCATGCCACCTTCTGTTCCCCTCGTCTTTTTCTGCTGTGTTAACAAAAACCCTTTTCCCTGTCACACTAATCTCTTGGTGGTTTTTATTTTACTTTTTTGATTTTCTTTTGATGTGTGAGGGAAGGAGGGCTGGAAAACACAAGGATCCTGTCAGAGGATATCTCAGAAGTCAGTCAGTGAACCTAAAGTCAGCATGACGACCAAGTCTTGTTATTACAGGAGACCTACTTTATGGAAGCCTTCTTGAGGCTGCTTCTGTCCAAAGTTGCAACTTCTAATTCTGGAGGGAATTTGGGGGGGAAAAAAACGGTACTTTGGAAGAAGATGCAAATGTTCATTTTACAGTGAAGAATGATGATTTTCTTCGTTTCAGAGACTAGAACCGTGTCCAAAGTGGTTTCATAAAATCTCTTTTCACCCTAAAGCCATTTTTCTTATGCCTTCTTTGTTTTTCAGTCTATAGTAACATGTGCATTATAAATGAAAGTTGTGTGCATTTATTTGATTAAATGCTGCATCATTTATGCAAAGTTGCTGCCATTTCTTGCCTGTGGAAATTTACCAGTGTGGTCTTATGTGCAGAAAATGTAGTTCACCAGCATTAAAGCTTGTTGGATGATTTCCTTGCACATGCAAATATTTTTCTCCTACATTTGCTACGAATTCTACTGACTCTATAGTTTTTCTTGATTTTTCCACTGAAACTTGTACAAAATCTGTGCAGTTCACATGTCACCAAAAATGACTCCTGGCTTTCCATACAGAAAATTGGCTTTAAGCACAGATAAACACATTTAGAAATTAGAACCTTAACTCTTGCAGTAAAGCTGTTTGTGTTCTCTAGTGTGTCATAGTGTCCTTTTATGATGAATGTCGCAGACTTTAACAATCATTTAATTTTTTAGCAACAAAAAAAAGAAAATTATTCTCCCTCTGAGAATATCTTTGCATCTTTCAAAAGTGTGGTGACTTCATGTGTCTAAGTCAGACGCAACCATGCCAGCCACAATCAATAGGTAGATATATAGCATAAAAGGAGATTCTCAGATGTTTCTCAAATATGTAAAAATAAAAACAATACGCTTAAAAAAAGATAAAACTTCTCCTGATGAGTTTTATATTCTTCCTTTTTATGAAATCTTTCTGAAGGCTGTAGAGTGCTCTTAAAGAGCTGTACTAAAATTATGATTAAAAACCACATGCAGGCATCTCAAACTTTTCAATAATGTATTACTGTCAGACTTAATGTTTTGTTTCTTAGCAGTAACATCTGATTCAGAAGTACAAATGCATATCTACTTGATGAGATTGTAGAGATTTCAGCTGGGCTTCCTAAAGATACTAAGTTCACCATAAAAATAATAAAAAGAAATCTCAAATCCTTTTTGAGCACACAAGATGCCTAGCAACGTCATAAAAAGTGTATTACTGTAAGCAAGGAAAAGACTTTATGATGTTCAGCCAAAATTGTACAGTTTAGACTAAATGGATGTTCATGGAGCAGTGCTCCATTCTAATAACATGTTTAATGTCTTTTTAGAACTTAGACTTGGTGCAAAATAGAGATTTTGAAGAACACAGGAAAGTAAATCTGTTAAAATTTGGAGTTATTGTTCAAAGTTCTGACATATCTGCTGTTAAACAGAATGGTTTCTAGAAATTAACTTTCTTTGATCTTTCTTTCCAAAACTCTAATTCTTAACAATAGAAATATTTAAAACTTTCCATACTGCTGTAATTAATTTGAATTTTACAAGTAGGATACATTCAATGGAATTAAGGTGCAATTAAGGTTCCACTGTTACCAGTAGTTTCTAATATCCTTTAATGGACTACAGGTACATTGAAATAAGTAAATGGAGCCCAAGGTAACTCAATTACATTGCTTCTTCTGGTAACCTTATTCTACTCTATTACTTTACATTTATTTATTTGTGAAATATTGAGTGGTTGTCAAGATCCAGTGGCAAAACAGAGAATGTATCTGTGTTAAGGTATCTCTCAGGTAGAGAATGATTGTCATTGCTCCATGAAGTTTTTATAGGTAGTCAGTAGAACTTCAAAATATAACCTTCTGCTTTCTTGACTTCACTATTCACTCAGTATTACCAAGAGTGTATGGAAATCTTTATAGCTCATAGACATTTGATAAGGTTTTTCAGTCTGTCATCATTTAGTACCCTTTAGACACTCCCTTAGATGAATGAAGAGAGCACAGATAAAAGACTGATGTGTGCGAACTGTCTTTGTATCTCAAGTAACAGCACAAGCATCTGTGAAGATCAGTAGAGTTGTATCTGGGGCACGTATCAACCAGTATAAGGTTTGAATTTATCTGAGCTACACAGATGATGTTTTGGTCCTTTAACTGGAAAAAATAAAAGAAGCAAAGCAATGTAGAAGAGCTGATGTGCTAGATCACCTAAGGAAAGTATTTTAAGAGCTAAGTTTCTTGCCTGCAGAGTAATTTACTCTCTATATCCTTGTCATTGACTGCTCCTTTTGGAGGTGAGGTGATTTTTTTCTTTTGTTGCAAAAGTTTGACGAAAGACAGATTGCTTTAACAGATTCTCCTCCAATTCTGTCCTGAAAACTAAGTTACTATGTGTCCTACCTGCAACAAAAGACATAATGTTACTTGCCTGCTGTACAGGCATAGCGCATTTATCTGCACCCTTATATGATATCTCTTTTTCAAAACAGACATTAGGGAATAGCTTGAGAATATATAATAAAAAAAAATAAAAAATTCAGTCCCTAATGGGATTGCAAGAGGTTTCGATGACTTTCCAGTACCTGAGCTGCTCCAGAGAATGCCCTTTCAATCCTGAGAGGGGAACAGAAAAGGTTACAGAAGGATCATGTACGTGGGGAAGTTACAACACTAGCAGAGAGAGCTGGATGGGGCAGTGCCAAAAGTAAAGTTCAGATAATTTGCAGGGCAGTAATGTCAGGCTTTAAGGACACCAAACAAACGAACAAATGTTCTTCTTTCATTAGATGATGGATATCAGCAGAGCTGCTGTAATGATGCAGCCTCTGCTTTATGCTGCGTCTAACATCTTGGGATTTTCCTGGGAAACTATTTTAAAACCTTAGTACAAGTACAAGGAGATGTGGAACCATTCAGAAATTACCTTCTTTTTATTTTCTAGAGGCAGTGTATGGAATTTGACGTGACTGCACTCAGTATTCAGTGGGACTTCCCAGTTATAAATGTAATAAACCAAATGCTTTTTGTCTTTTCTTTTTTTTTTTTTTTTTTTTTNTTCCCAAGTTACTCTTCTGTGCATAAGGGAATTTCTCTGATAATTACTCTTGAGTACCCAGAGGAATAAGTGTTAAGTACACCACCTAAACACAGAAATAGATCCTCGTGCCATAAGTTCCAAAACTGACAGGAAGCCTTACTCCAAATTTCTAGGGTTTTTCGAGTTTTCATATTCCTCTTGCACTGCAATATTGAAGGTGCACAGAGAGCTGTGGGGACTTTCTTGCTTTGAAGTTTATATGAACTACCTGTCTCATAACAAGTATAATAAGCAATTGCTGTACCCTGGAGTTTCTTTCCTCAGCTGAAGAGTAGAGGCAGCAGATGTTGTGTGAAATGAAATCCTCCATGACTATGGTGTTGCTCAGAGGGACATAATATCCACCCATCCCCAAGAGAATGAATCAGTCAAGCAAAATGGAATACTGCTCTGATTTCTGATCAGCACAAATGGAAATCATAACACTACTAATAAACCATGCCACCAAACAGAGGCTAAGAACCGGGTGCAAAACTGGCAGAAGAATCTTAAACCTGTGTTGTGATGGTCTGACAAATCATAAAGGGTGTCAAGGAGAAATACTGCTTCTACTGGATAAAGGCCCACCTTCACCACTAAGTATTATTGCCAAGCTAGAGAAGAATGAAAATGTTGAAAAACATAAAAAGCAAACTGATATCTTGCTGACCATATATGCAACTTGTACCACTATCCTAGAAGATCTGATCAACATCAGCTCACAGTATTCTTTGTAATTGCATACTAACCTTTATACTTGTTTTCATTAAAATAATTTAATTAGACTGACTTGCTGAATTAAAGATTCTAAATTTATTTTTCGTACCTTGGAACAAGGCACCAAATAGAAATCTTCTGTGATTCAGTTCTTGAATATAGTCAAGAATTAAGATATTCCTGCATCCTAAGTAATCTAGCAGAATCAATTCCGGTTTGGCATAGATGACATCTGATATTTGCAAATACAACATGAAACCTAAATAAACAAGAAACTAAAGTTTCCACTCATCCTACTTCATCCACAGTAAACATATTATTGTTTTGCACCATGGTGTGCAATTTTCATATCTCTGATAGCTTCAGATTAGAAGCTTTCCAAAAAGATATAATGCGAGTTATAGCAAAGGGCTGATGCATGGTCAGGAACAGAATGCATCATGGCTCATACTCAGAGGATAGCAAAGTAAGCAGTACCACTCCAGTGACCAGCTAGCCTGTGGGCTCTGAGCACCCTTGGAGAACACCATGCCTCCAGAAATGCTGTGCACTGAAGGCCCATGTTTCCTCACAGCACTGTGTACTGCCAGACTTGCAGGTCTCTGTAAAGGTTGGCCATGCAGTCAATGATAGAAGTTGCTGGGCAAGGCTGAGGACACGGGCCACCCCTGTGAAATCACAGTTCTGCCTCTGCCCCAAGGCATGCCTGGGAAGGTGTGTTGAGAATTACAGCTATGGGTTTTACCTTTATGCAGCTGAATATCTCCTATCTGTTTCATTTGATGCTCTGGATTAATTTTAAAACGCGTCTATGGTTTTATCCAATTCATCAACTGCCTGCACAAGTGCTGCTGCCTGCACCCTCAGGTGAGAGAATGAGAGACTGTGAGCTCTGCAGAAGCAAAGGCAGAGGGTCATCTATCTCAGCAGCAGCTTGTGCTATATTAAAGTTATTTTAAAAGTACTGCAAAGTCACAACTGTCATCAATATGTCTGAATGTATAACCTTTATCCTGCCACCTTGTGTTTATAATGAAGCAGATTCTAGCCATTTTTCAACAATGGTAATAGTGCATTTTATATATCTACCTAAAAATGTGTAAGAAGTGCACAATAATCTCCCTGGTTTCTGAAACTAATACATTTTTGTGATTATGTAGTAATGTTGTGAGAACCTCTATCTTACAAGAAGCAAATGTTGCCTGTGAAAATATCTGGCTTTAATTCATTTACCCATAGTAATCGCACCTGCTGAAGTAAGTACTACTCACAGTATGGCACAGCTATCTATGAAATAATTTAAATGCATCATGCATAGTCAGCAGAAGTTCAGCACTGTAATTTGAAGAAAGTGGCTGCATGCTATCCCTATCTAAGCTACACTTTGTGCTGCAGTACTTCTCCTTTCCTTCCTAACTACTGTAGAAATACAGGCATTCTTTCAATTGTATCATAGTGTCTCATGTTAACAAAATGTTTGCAACAGATAGAAAAACTGAGTTTTTTTTAAATGTAATTTTAATCTTCAGTAATTTAGGAACTGTAATAAATAACATCAATAACATAAGTAGGTAGTTAATTCTGAAAGTATACCTGAATGATAGAAGTGATGGGGGTTTAATTCCACTTTAATAAAGACCACTTTATGTGAAAAAAATATAAAATCATTGCTCACTGTTTATTTTTACTAAAACAGTATAGGAATGACTCGTTTTTTCAATGTATGCTGAAAAGTTAGCTGCACAAGAAGTTGAAATGAGCGTCAAACCTGAGTTTTGCAGCATGGGTTCAAGTTCTAAGGCTTAGTGTTCTTGCTACAAGCCATGTAGATGCAAACCCTCACAGCTGCTGCTTGAATGCATGTGGAAGGAGTACAGACATCTGTTGGTTACTGCTGTATGACATACCCCGATGCCAAATTAACCTAAGCCCACCTTTCCTCAACACTCCTGGCTGCTGCAGAATGCCCATGGGTAGGAGTGGAGCGTATGCTGCTGACAACATGCCCTCTCCTAACCACATTTGCTTAAAACTGAGCTGCTCCCTACAGAAAAAAATGTTTGTATTTTTTTTCAAATACAGAAGTACTACATTTATTCTAATTTGCATTTGCTTGTAGTAACTGTTACTCTGGGAAAACAACAGTTGTTGTACAAAGATGTGAACCATTTAGAAGGACACTGGCATCTGAACTTTCCAAAGTAATGTAACCTGGCAATAGATGTTCTAGCTTAGTGATGCATGGAATACTACTTCCAGTTGTATAGTGCAAGTCACTGGAAAGAAAAATATCTTGTCCTGATGAAATCTAGGAAAGACCAGCAATGAGCAACAGCAAATCTTCTGACACCAGAAATAGTGCCAAAGCTGGCAGAGTATTTTGGAAATACATATTTATTATTCCTTTTATTTACATAAAATAATTCTCAAGTAGCAAACCTCTCAGTTAGACATGTTGTAATCTTGGCTCATTATTAACAGACAGCCATTACTGCTCATGTCTTTTACATCACTTATATCAATTTCATCGGTCCAACAATGACCAGTGAAGTCCATACTGGCTTTAATTAATTAATTAATTAATTAATAACAGCAACAAAAAAAAGAATCACTTTCCAACTCACGTTTAAAGTAAATAACCATCTTGCCAAAACTTTAGTACCATGGAAAAAGCTCTGATATTCATACTGTAATGGATGACTCAGACTCTAGCAAGTGCTACCCAAGCTGTGTAACTTGGTGTTCAGCCGAGTATAACAGTTCTTTTAGTCCATCCAAAGTGATAAGAACAGATGTGATTGGAAGGCACGGTAGTATAAGCTTGTCACCAAATGTGGTCTTCTGGAAACTGCTTTTCTGACAGAACTATGATTTGGCTAGCGGAGTTGTTGCTCACGTGCTTCTGTTACCAAAAGCTGTGAGAATTAGAAGAATTAGAGGATATTATAGAAATGTGAATGTACTTCATGACAGTCTGTAGTAATTCTGTACATCTCTTATGTCTGTGTTCTTATAGCCACTTGGGCACTGAAGTAGCTGAAATGAGAAAGAGGCAGCAGTCACAAAATGAAGGAACATCAGCTGTGTCTCAAGCACCTGGAAACCAAAGGCCCAACAACACATGTTGCTTTTGTTGGTGCTGTTGCTGCAGCTGTTCATGGTATGTCCTGTAGTATATTTGGTTCCATATCCATAACAGGTAAACAATGAGGATGGCAAGTGCCAAGTACTGGGAGCATGCAAACTTCTGGGAGAGGATTGCTGCCAAGAGGCACAATTCAACATTTCACACACGCTCAAAAAAAACCCCGCATTAAATCATTCCCTGATTTGGCTGGACATCTTGTGAGGGGGGAGAGAAGAGAATAGTAAATTCAAGCTGTATTTACCCTACCTAAATCATAACTAAATGAGAAAAAATCCATTATAAAACTAATATATGTTAGACTTCATACTGAATATTTTATATTTTGCATTCAAAATATGTGAGGTTTTTTTTTTTTTAATCTTTATTTTCTGCTATTCCTTTTTATATTGTAGTTCTCTGCATTCAGGAGGGAAAAAGGGAGGCTTGTATTACTAGTTAGTTGTTAAATAATTTATAGTTTGGAATTTGGAATCACAAGCTTTAAATTCTACTTCTACCAGTGACTGGTATGTCAAAATTTTAGTGGAAAAAAAGGCTCAGGAATTATGTTTGCTTGTCTATTGCTGAGCAAAGAATTGGCTTGGAAAGTCAAAGAATTAAAGACAGTTTCAGAAATAGCCTTGAATTCTCAGCATCTTGAGAGACATCAAGTCTTTACCTCTTACTGTTGTGAACATTTAGTGTTGACAGATAAATTAATTGACTTGCAGTGCTGCTCAGGGCCTGTGCATCCTATTACCTACACAGTTCAGTCTCTGGAGTGACCATTCCTCTTTGTATTATTTTCATTTGAATCAGCCTTCTTCCTCCAATCTAAAATCAGAGCCTGTTTGCCCCCAGTACAGTTAAAAATACGTACAAGTAGATATTTGGAGCAAAGATGAGCGAATGCTCATGCTTTTATCAAGATATTTTGTAATGTGTTCTTTCCATACAGCAAAAAGGTAAAAGTGCTTTAATGGAAAGAAAAGAAAGGATGTTTTGCTACTGTTATTTTCTGCTTTGTGTTAAGTTTAGCTGTATTGTTACAGACCAAAGGTCCCTTTAGCTCAGCATCTTACCTCAAGAAGTGACCCAAGGAGGCTAGAAGGAAAGGGTAAAAGAAGTGAACATCCACCTCCTCGTCCTTATCCCAGTAAAGCTCACACCTTCTGGGAATCAACAACTTAATGACTTCCTGACCTAGAAGTTTTATAGCCCTCAATGAATTATCCTTCATTAATTTTTCTAACTATTTTCTGAAGTGACTTCCTGTGCTCTGCATAATCTATTAATTCCCTTTTACTTATTTTTCATCTACTATGAGATAATTTTATTTGATTCTTCTTTGCTCCTATGATTTTGAGGAGCAGGGAATAATTTTATTCAGGATGATCATTTTTTTAAATGTTCTGTTGTATCCCCCTTCGTCTCTCTTTTCTTCCATAGTCTCATCTATAATCTGTGGTACAGAAATTGACCCAGATCTTTATCCTTATCTATATTCTGTCTATCCACCTACCTCATGTCTTTCTATGTACATTTCCTATTCTACAATCTCCCATTTGATGTATGACCAGAACTTTTGCAGTAGTGTATGAGTGCTTGTAACACAGCAATTTTTTTTTCTCGTTTTTTTTTATGATTACTTCCTAGCATCTTTTTTGCTTTTTAACCATCCTTAAGATTACACTTTCATAGAATCATCCACCATGACTACAATATCCCTTTATTGAATAGAAGTAGAATTCATTGTTTTGCATGTATAGCTAGGGTTGGATTTTGCCTTACATACTGGAACAAGAATGATCATAAAAGTATGTCTAATTTGTAAAATTTAATAACATTTGGTTATATTTTTTAAGCATGCTACAACTCAAGAACCCTTATTTGACAATTATACTGTTTTGAAGCTTTCATGAATTCTGTTACCCTTGGACTGCCTCCACTCCTTGGAATGCAATACCATTAAATATTTGAATGGATTATGCATATTAACTCTAAGAGCATTTATTGCTTTAAAATGTAGGATGTTCTTTCAGCTGCTTTAGTAACTGTTTCTGCTGTTAATATCCTGTCTTTCAGGGGCTTAGGGGTAGTTCAGTGCTATTTTGTTGTTTGGTTGGTTGGTTTAGTTTTGATAACATAGATTAATTTGAAAATGCAGAAATCCTGTAAATTTAAACTAATTTTCTGAATTAAGTCAAAACAATTAGTCAAATTGGATAATGACATTGCTTTTATTTTCTAAAATCAAAAAGGTAAAATTGATAATATAATAAGTCTTTCCCAGTTCTGTCTACTATGATTCTATAGAGGAAACCCCAAAAGAGGGGAGATAGGACAAAACTTTGAAAAAGGCAATATAAAATGTTTCAGAATCTGAGTTAAAGCAAATTGGTTCTAATTCCAGATTTGTTTGGTAAATTTGAACAGTCCAGGTGGTGTACAGATTACTGTTCTTTCTCCATTAACTTGCCTAAAAAAAATAGAAAAAAATACAAAACAAACTTTGCTAGTCACTCATTATACAGGTGATTCTCGGTAGGTAATTCTCCAGAGTCACAAAATAAGAAGGTTTAATCAATCATTCTAACAGGTTCTCTGGACCTATTGTAATTACTTGCTTTCCCTAGTTCGACAAGTATTTTGAGTAACATGAATTTCTCTGGAGATACCAATCTGGAAATGTAGCTGGGTTCATTAATGGTGATGATAATGCCCTAGCTGTCAATATCAAGATAAGAAGGCTTTTCTTCTGTTTTTCCTTCAGCCTCTTTGGCTGTGGACAACTCTTATATCGATATACTTTACTGCTTCAACTTCCTCACTATTCAAAGAAATGTGGGGAGAAGGGAGGCAGTTCATAGCAAGAATCTTCCGCTTGTATCTATTTGAAAAGTTAGTCCAATAGTTTGTATCTCCATACAAATCACTGCAATTGTGAAAGTGTCTTCTGTGAATCATGTGATGTTTGTTTCCTTTTTTTTCCTACCCTGTGTTAAAATCAGAATAGACATTAAGTCTGTTTGCATAACAGTAGAGGCAAATATTGGCACCTTTGTTTGAGGAAATAATACCTTGCCTAATAGAGACTTAACAGCAACAATTTAGATCCAAAAATTTTCAGCACATCTTTTTACAAACAGTTTCCTTTCATAATTCTTTCTTAAAGGTAACAAGCAATTGGAGCACATTTCCATTATTGTTAACCCCACAGGCAACTGCGCCTTTCCCAGCCACTCCTTCCTTTCCTCCAAGTGGGTTGGGAAGAGAATTGGAAGGGTGAAAAGGATAAAATATGTGGATTGAGATAATTGCAGTTTAATAAGTAAAGCAAAGCTGCTTACACAAGCAAAGTAAAACAAGGAATTCATTTACTCCTTCCCATGGGCAGGCTCAGTCATTTCAGAAAAGCGGGGTTCATCATGCATAACACCATAAAGATGAACATCTCCCTTCTTCCTTCTTTCCCCCAGTTTTATTGCCATATGACATCACATGTTATGGGATACCACTTTAGTCTTTTGGGGTCAGCTGTCATGGCTGTGTCTTCTCCCAACTTCTTATGCACCCACAGCTTACTTGCTGGTGTGACAGTTTAAGAGACAACCTTGACCTTGCTATTGTAAGCACTGTTCAACAACAACTAAAATTTTGGTGTGTTTTCAACACTGTTCTGTCCACAAATCCAGAACACAGCAACATAACAGCTACTATGAGGATAACTAACTCCATCTTAGATAGACCAAATAAATCCATTGGCACAGATAATTGTCAGGAGAGTAAATTGCTCCATTTACAGAGCAGGTCTGATTATTAAGGTTTGCTCATGTTGGCCAGATGGAGATAAACAGACTCCTTAAGATGGCATTTAATTCTGATAGGCATGGTCAGGATGTTGCTCAACTAGATTAAACTTTGAACTGGTACCTTGGCATCAGTAGCTAAGGAACTAGTCCTTAATGGAGATAGTACAGTGTTTCTAAAGTCATCAACAAGAAAAGCTTATCCATTTAAATCAGAGGCAAAAGTTTCCTTCTGGAGGTCTCCTGTAACACATTTCTCTCTCTGCTGATCAGATGTAGATCTTAGGTGTTTACTTCAGAAAAGCTGCCTCACTAAAGCATCAAGAATTTTAGTACAAATCTCACCCTGTATCTTAAGCCCCACAAAACACCATTTCCATAAAAAAAGAAAAGACTTCCTCACTAAGCATAATTGACTTAGTAGCCTAAGAGTGGCAAAATTTGCCATACCTTTCCTAGAAGGACTGTCTATAATTTCCTCAATTGCACTGTCTCTAGAGAGCTGAACTATTACTATTTAGTGCTATGGATTTAGTATTTAGTGCTGTGGACTGCTTTGAGCTCAGCCCAGTGGAAGAGCGGAAGCCCATTATTTCACCTTCTTTAGTGGTTTGTCAGCTTAGCCTCCTGAGCAGACATCAATCCAGTCATTCTCTTTAAAACACTTGCAAATCACATTCTTCTCAGAAACTTGAGACACTAACACGGGGACATTGGGTATTCTGTCGATTTTATTTTCCTTCCT
>JACDJE010000039.1:1277612-1287794 GCA_016647715.1 Pavo muticus | reverse complement strand
CACCCAGGCTTCAGGGTTTTGTTTAAGCTTTTAGCAGGGAAAAAAAATCTTTATATTTGAAGCAAAAAGCACTCATTTTGAAGAACATTTTTTGCTTCAATTTTTTTTTAAAGGTATCTAATTTTTTAAGTTCTTCTTTTCCTCCCTGAATGCATAGGCCAACATATGTCAAACAGATGTACTCTACTCTGCATTCTATTTATTTTTTTTTTCAAAACATCAGACCTGAGAAAAGCAAATGTGTAAAGGTGCACTGGGAATTAGTGTACACTGCAGAATATGAGAGTGAAGACTACTGCACTGTATTTTACCGAAATAGGTGTCATCTTTTAAAGTATTTAACAGAAAAAAATGTTTCATTCTAAGTATTTTTGTTCTTTCAAATATTCCAGGACTTCCTTCAGTTTTTATAATTTGTGGTTACAGAGGTAAAAAATGAAAACATTCCCCTTCTCTCATGGAGAATAATTTATCTCGAGGGATAGTAGGCTTAACTTGCTTGGGAACTTGAGCTTTATGCCTCTATGGACAGCCTAGCTTGCTTTGCCCCAGGTTATCACATTGCAGTGGGCAGCACTGGTGCTTCTCGAGGATAAAAGCACTAGGTTTCCTGACAGGTAGAATTTAACGCTGGAAAAAATCCATTACATAACCTGTCACACACAGTATAACGCAATATTTTAGAAAACTGGTTTTAAATCACCTTGTCTTTAAGTCCACCGATCCTGAGTGGCGAGGCCATGAGAGAAAGCTGCCCTGCAGACATTCCTTTTGTCCCAGGAATGCACCACGGGGTGAGCTTGGGGCAAAGACTTAAATGCATAGTGCTCAGAAGTGAGCCTCTCAATGATCCCTCAGCTACTTAAAATAAGAAATCTAAATTCTCAGCATTTGGAAAAACAAGCAGAAGACACTCTAAAAATAAATAGCTTGTCAAGTGTTCTTTTCATACTTTTGTAGACTATGTTAGTAAGTAAAGCATTTCTTTTCTCTTTAAAGCAAAGGAAAGGGATGATCTCTAGAGCTAAAAAATCAGGGAGGAGAATCCTGTATTCCTAAAGAGTATGATATTTAATAGGCTCTCTCTTCTTTATAATTGAGACAGGGCCCTTCCTGCAACTCTGTGAAGCGGATGCAAAATGATATTGTTTGAAAGAGGGGAGCGTTTTTCTTCTACATGAATAATGCCACAAAGTGCAGACATATGACAGAGAGGGTCTCAGGTATGCTAACGGCAGCAAACTTCTCCAATACATTTTTTTCCTGCATCCACTTCTAGAGAGTACAATTCCACTGCAAGAAATCAAAAGACTACCAGCAAACAAAAACCTGCAGAAATAAAATTTACAAAGTAGAATTTAATGTAAAATCATCTAAAGGAGGTTAAAAATTCAGCAGTAAAATCTCATGAGAACCTTCCTCTGTCACTGTGGAGCCCCGTTCTAAAATGACCAAGTTTGTCTTATCTCCCCTAGTCAAAAAGCAGTCTAGAAATCCCTGTTTTCAATAACATCCATTGTCTTTTGTCTTTCTGTGTGTTCTCAGCCCCCTGACATCTACCTCCAAAGACCACTGCAGAATGCCTTGGGCAGCTCTGAACCAGTCAGTGGCTCACAGCAGGAGCAAGTCCCATAGGTCACTTGCTACAGAGGTGCAGATCATTGCCATGATGAGACACGTAAAGTAAATCTGAGTCAAGAACTTCTATAGGATAAAGCATTAAGCTACACACTGCATGCATTTTGGCAAATGTTTGCAAAGGGATCGTCACTAAGATGCTGCTGGTCTACCATAAAATCATAGTGGAAGCACAAAGATACATAAGGCATCGCATAGGTGTTCAGCACATAAAAATTATTCTAAATTAGTTTTCAGTCAAGAACCCTGGTTTGGAAAAACCTTTACCACTGTAACTGGGTCTAACTCCATGTGATAAGAGTTTCTATTTTCAAAGGTATTATGTTCCTCACCACTACAAAATAGAAGTCTAATCTGAGGAACAGAGCTATAGCTTATCATGGCTCTCAAGCCAGTGATAGAATTCTCATTAACATCAAAACCAGTACTGGGCTATCGTGGACAAGCACCCTAGTGTCAGGATTAGATTCTTAATATTTTAAATTGTGAAATTCATTTCATACTGAGAAATAGACAGAGGCTCAAGTAGTTAGTAACATTCTACCCATCTGTGCTAACACCAGCGGGTTAGAGAATGGGTAGAACATAACCATAACATATTAGTAAATTTTTAATAAATGTTTCTGAAACTTCACAAACCAAATGCATAGATTTTTATGTGTATAATACTGCTAGGATTATTCAAAAAGCAGAGTCTAACTGCAAATAAATAGTCCTATTTCAAGCAAATAATTCTGCAAAGAAAATTGGAATGCAAGAAAAAAAAAATCAGAACCACAATCTTCCTAAACTGAAGAATAAATACATGCTCAGAAGGGATTTGGGATTACACAAGGCTCATTCTAATTCAGCCATACATAAGATGCTGACAGTAGCTCCTTAGAAGGAAAAGGCAGACTAAATCTAGTTAACTTTAGAAAATGATCTTGATTTTGTCCTGGCACAGCATGCAGGGTGTATTCAGGGACACCTGCTATGAGGAGAACAGGGGGAGAGAAGGCAGTGGCTGAATCACCAGCACTGGGGTACAGCAACTTGATGAGTCCTTTGAGGCTCTTTAAGAGATGGATAGCTTCAGAGCATCAGCATCTTGGCTCTCCCTTGCCACTCATACCCATTTCCCACCTGCCTGAGCCAAAATTCTGTTCACCTTGATGTCTGCAGATTGTGAGCTGTAGGAAGATTCATAATGTCAGGACAGGTTTTCTGTCACTTGTACACAGCTTGACTGTTGCTGTGGGAAAAAAAAATAAAAAATGAAAAATAATAATAAAAAAAAAAACAACACAAAACAAGAGTGCTGAGGATGCTTGAGACCAGTTTGTGCTACAGTTTGAAAGATTTTCAGCTGTTAGGAGTTTAGAGCTTTTGATATCTCCCCAGATGGGGATCAGTCTTCTTTCATTCTCACTCTTGTTCTTCCCTTTCTTGAAAACTGGACAACAGTGTATTTACACAAGAAGGCATTAACTTAGGAATCTACGGAAAACAGGAATGAAGATGTGGGCAAAAGATCAAAGTGGGTCTGAGATCAGAATCTGAGCTCAACTAAGGCATGTTCAAAGATGGTGTCATTTTAAAGGAGCAAAAGTGACCTTGCAAATTCTCAGAACTTCTTTCATCATGCAGTGTAAGAAGGACTTGAATATTTAAATGCAGAACAACAGCAACAAAATTTTATCCAAATTAAAAACACTGGCTGCACCTATATTAGCAAACTAAATGGGGCCAGCATCTAGTAGGAGCCCAGGCAATGATACGGTACTGTTAAATTGTTAAAAGTTGTTACCTCCCTGGTAGAGTTTTGGCACAGTTTCAGCCACCTGTCATGGGTGCAGAAACCAACCCTGTTTTGGATATAGGCTTTATGGACTTCAGATACAGGGTGCCAGTCAGCCTCAGGGCCAGAGAACTTTCCCAGCCCCAGAAGGAATAAATGCAGCCTGCAGTTCCAAGCTGAAAGAAGGAAAAAAATAAGCTACTTAAATCTGTTAGTAGCAAAACTTCCATCTTATGAAGGCTTATGTTTTAACCATGTATCATGCCAAATCGGTTTAAAATGTCAGTTAAAACAGGAATAAATGCCTAGTGCTTTTAAGGGAAAAAATGAGAGAATGTATTATGGAAATAAGGCTGCACCCCTAGCAGATAACACTTATGTGATGGAGATCCTCTCAGGAGAAAGTGGGTCAGATATTCATTATGGGAGGCAGAAAGGGAAAGAAGATGAGAATCTTCTCTAGTCACTCATAATAACTCCATACCACGCATATTGGTCTAGATGGCAACTCTAACTTTTCTGAAGGAGCTGATTTAGGGCCTGATACCAGCAAATGCTGAGCATGTATTTTGGGGTCTTCATAGATATCTTCAGTTCCTTTTGATATCCATGTTGAAAGTGCTTGTCAGCTCGTGGCCTTGTCTAACAATATCTGGAAACCATCTGTTAACACCCATGCTAGGATGTTAAATGGAAGACCTCTATCTTACTTGGGCCAAGTTAATTTCATCAGATAAAATGTTCATAAACATCATGGTAGAAATTACACTTTCCAAACATGTAAAGCCCTCTTTATATGAAGAACTTTGCAACACCTTTTAAAAGGTATGAATTTAGTATGAATGCTCCCATGCATCTTCTCCCATTTGAAAATGAACACTAAATCTTCAATTCTTGGCTGTTGCTGCTATTCTCATTTCTTTAAGAACAATCAAACTGCTATGGAAGTCAAGACTTGGCCCATTTATCTGAATAAACTGAGACCATCAGGCTTACTTGCTACAGGATTGGAGAGATTTTATTCATCCAGTTACTCTTTCAAATAATATATATCATTTCTATTTCTTTGAACGCTAGACAACTGTCACTTTTAATTGTCATAAATATATGAAGGAATTGCTTGCAAAATAGCTGTAGCCAGGAGTACAGACAATGTAGATTCACTAGTAATTAGATATATGCATTGTACAAGACGGAATGTGAATGGTAATCTTATTCAGAAGGAAGGAACGAAACTGACAGCCAGACTAGTGATCTGCTGGTGACCTGACAAGAGAAATACATGCTGAAGTTGAATTCAGCCTAAAGCTGAAACCAGCCCTATGGTAACAAAACAAACCAGAGTAATTCCATTAAGAATCAATGGCAAGAGAACTTACTCACATTGCAGCAATGTATTTCTTACCTATACAGAAAATACATTCTGTATGTGAGACAAAAAANATCTTTATTTTCTGCTATTCCTTTTTATATTGTAGTTCTCTGCATTCAGGAGGGAAAAAGGGAGGCTTGTATTACTAGTTAGTTGTTAAATAATTTATAGTTTGGAATTTGGAATCACAAGCTTTAAATTCTACTTCTACCAGTGACTGGTATGTCAAAATTTTAGTGGAAAAAAAGGCTCAGGAATTATGTTTGCTTGTCTATTGCTGAGCAAAGAATTGGCTTGGAAAGTCAAAGAATTAAAGACAGTTTCAGAAATAGCCTTGAATTCTCAGCATCTTGAGAGACATCAAGTCTTTACCTCTTACTGTTGTGAACATTTAGTGTTGACAGATAAATTAATTGACTTGCAGTGCTGCTCAGGGCCTGTGCATCCTATTACCTACACAGTTCAGTCTCTGGAGTGACCATTCCTCTTTGTATTATTTTCATTTGAATCAGCCTTCTTCCTCCAATCTAAAATCAGAGCCTGTTTGCCCCCAGTACAGTTAAAAATACGTACAAGTAGATATTTGGAGCAAAGATGAGCGAATGCTCATGCTTTTATCAAGATATTTTGTAATGTGTTCTTTCCATACAGCAAAAAGGTAAAAGTGCTTTAATGGAAAGAAAAGAAAGGATGTTTTGCTACTGTTATTTTCTGCTTTGTGTTAAGTTTAGCTGTATTGTTACAGACCAAAGGTCCCTTTAGCTCAGCATCTTACCTCAAGAAGTGACCCAAGGAGGCTAGAAGGAAAGGGTAAAAGAAGTGAACATCCACCTCCTCGTCCTTATCCCAGTAAAGCTCACACCTTCTGGGAATCAACAACTTAATGACTTCCTGACCTAGAAGTTTTATAGCCCTCAATGAATTATCCTTCATTAATTTTTCTAACTATTTTCTGAAGTGACTTCCTGTGCTCTGCATAATCTATTAATTCCCTTTTACTTATTTTTCATCTACTATGAGATAATTTTATTTGATTCTTCTTTGCTCCTATGATTTTGAGGAGCAGGGAATAATTTTATTCAGGATGATCATTTTTTTAAATGTTCTGTTGTATCCCCCTTCGTCTCTCTTTTCTTCCATAGTCTCATCTATAATCTGTGGTACAGAAATTGACCCAGATCTTTATCCTTATCTATATTCTGTCTATCCACCTACCTCATGTCTTTCTATGTACATTTCCTATTCTACAATCTCCCATTTGATGTATGACCAGAACTTTTGCAGTAGTGTATGAGTGCTTGTAACACAGCAATTTTTTTTTCTCGTTTTTTTTTATGATTACTTCCTAGCATCTTTTTTGCTTTTTAACCATCCTTAAGATTACACTTTCATAGAATCATCCACCATGACTACAATATCCCTTTATTGAATAGAAGTAGAATTCATTGTTTTGCATGTATAGCTAGGGTTGGATTTTGCCTTACATACTGGAACAAGAATGATCATAAAAGTATGTCTAATTTGTAAAATTTAATAACATTTGGTTATATTTTTTAAGCATGCTACAACTCAAGAACCCTTATTTGACAATTATACTGTTTTGAAGCTTTCATGAATTCTGTTACCCTTGGACTGCCTCCACTCCTTGGAATGCAATACCATTAAATATTTGAATGGATTATGCATATTAACTCTAAGAGCATTTATTGCTTTAAAATGTAGGATGTTCTTTCAGCTGCTTTAGTAACTGTTTCTGCTGTTAATATCCTGTCTTTCAGGGGCTTAGGGGTAGTTCAGTGCTATTTTGTTGTTTGGTTGGTTGGTTTAGTTTTGATAACATAGATTAATTTGAAAATGCAGAAATCCTGTAAATTTAAACTAATTTTCTGAATTAAGTCAAAACAATTAGTCAAATTGGATAATGACATTGCTTTTATTTTCTAAAATCAAAAAGGTAAAATTGATAATATAATAAGTCTTTCCCAGTTCTGTCTACTATGATTCTATAGAGGAAACCCCAAAAGAGGGGAGATAGGACAAAACTTTGAAAAAGGCAATATAAAATGTTTCAGAATCTGAGTTAAAGCAAATTGGTTCTAATTCCAGATTTGTTTGGTAAATTTGAACAGTCCAGGTGGTGTACAGATTACTGTTCTTTCTCCATTAACTTGCCTAAAAAAAATAGAAAAAAATACAAAACAAACTTTGCTAGTCACTCATTATACAGGTGATTCTCGGTAGGTAATTCTCCAGAGTCACAAAATAAGAAGGTTTAATCAATCATTCTAACAGGTTCTCTGGACCTATTGTAATTACTTGCTTTCCCTAGTTCTACAAGTATTTTGAGTAACATGAATTTCTCTGGAGATACCAATCTGGAAATGTAGCTGGGTTCATTAATGGTGATGATAATGCCCTAGCTGTCAATATCAAGATAAGAAGGCTTTTCTTCTGTTTTTCCTTCAGCCTCTTTGGCTGTGGACAACTCTTATATCGATATACTTTACTGCTTCAACTTCCTCACTATTCAAAGAAATGTGGGGAGAAGGGAGGCAGTTCATAGCAAGAATCTTCCGCTTGTATCTATTTGAAAAGTTAGTCCAATAGTTTGTATCTCCATACAAATCACTGCAATTGTGAAAGTGTCTTCTGTGAATCATGTGATGTTTGTTTCCTTTTTTTTCCTACCCTGTGTTAAAATCAGAATAGACATTAAGTCTGTTTGCATAACAGTAGAGGCAAATATTGGCACCTTTGTTTGAGGAAATAATACCTTGCCTAATAGAGACTTAACAGCAACAATTTAGATCCAAAAATTTTCAGCACATCTTTTTACAAACAGTTTCCTTTCATAATTCTTTCTTAAAGGTAACAAGCAATTGGAGCACATTTCCATTATTGTTAACCCCACAGGCAACTGCGCCTTTCCCAGCCACTCCTTCCTTTCCTCCAAGTGGGTTGGGAAGAGAATTGGAAGGGTGAAAAGGATAAAATATGTGGATTGAGATAATTGCAGTTTAATAAGTAAAGCAAAGCTGCTTACACAAGCAAAGTAAAACAAGGAATTCATTTACTCCTTCCCATGGGCAGGCTCAGTCATTTCAGAAAAGCGGGGTTCATCATGCATAACACCATAAAGATGAACATCTCCCTTCTTCCTTCTTTCCCCCAGTTTTATTGCCATATGACATCACATGTTATGGGATACCACTTTAGTCTTTTGGGGTCAGCTGTCATGGCTGTGTCTTCTCCCAACTTCTTATGCACCCACAGCTTACTTGCTGGTGTGACAGTTTAAGAGACAACCTTGACCTTGCTATTGTAAGCACTGTTCAACAACAACTAAAATTTTGGTGTGTTTTCAACACTGTTCTGTCCACAAATCCAGAACACAGCAACATAACAGCTACTATGAGGATAACTAACTCCATCTTAGATAGACCAAATAAATCCATTGGCACAGATAATTGTCAGGAGAGTAAATTGCTCCATTTACAGAGCAGGTCTGATTATTAAGGTTTGCTCATGTTGGCCAGATGGAGATAAACAGACTCCTTAAGATGGCATTTAATTCTGATAGGCATGGTCAGGATGTTGCTCAACTAGATTAAACTTTGAACTGGTACCTTGGCATCAGTAGCTAAGGAACTAGTCCTTAATGGAGATAGTACAGTGTTTCTAAAGTCATCAACAAGAAAAGCTTATCCATTTAAATCAGAGGCAAAAGTTTCCTTCTGGAGGTCTCCTGTAACACATTTCTCTCTCTGCTGATCAGATGTAGATCTTAGGTGTTTACTTCAGAAAAGCTGCCTCACTAAAGCATCAAGAATTTTAGTACAAATCTCACCCTGTATCTTAAGCCCCACAAAACACCATTTCCATAAAAAAAGAAAAGACTTCCTCACTAAGCATAATTGACTTAGTAGCCTAAGAGTGGCAAAATTTGCCATACCTTTCCTAGAAGGACTGTCTATAATTTCCTCAATTGCACTGTCTCTAGAGAGCTGAACTATTACTATTTAGTGCTATGGATTTAGTATTTAGTGCTGTGGACTGCTTTGAGCTCAGCCCAGTGGAAGAGCGGAAGCCCATTATTTCACCTTCTTTAGTGGTTTGTCAGCTTAGCCTCCTGAGCAGACATCAATCCAGTCATTCTCTTTAAAACACTTGCAAATCACATTCTTCTCAGAAACTTGAGACACTAACACGGGGACATTGGGTATTCTGTCGATTTTATTTTCCTTCCTTTTTTGTCTCTCACCTAGACAAGGAATTACAGCTGTTTGTCCTCTTCATTTTATAAGGTGCTCAGTGAATTTCAAAACTCTGAAACACTCTTATGCCTGGTAATCTCTCTCTTCTTTCACCGCACATAGGAAGGTTCAGGAGATGTCCAGCATCTGCCCTGCAAGAGACTTTTTCAACGCAGGAGCCTGGGAACATCAAAAAGCTTTCTTGGAATAAGTGAAACTGATCACACAACCATACCTGGTAGCTTCTTTCAAAGGTCTGAGCTGAAAGGCCTTTTCCTTAAAAGGAGCCATTAAAGCAGTTGCTGAATGCCCTTGTGGAAGAGGTGCTCATGCCTAGTATCTTTGAGCTGTGCCCATACAAAAGTTATGGCTGCCATTTGATTTCTTGTGACCCTTCTGTAACTAGTTTCCCACACGCAAGAGATCTCGAAGAAGATAGATAGGGTATTTGCCAGCTTGGCAGAAAACAAGAGTTACTATTGGCAAGAAACCTTCCCCTTCTAGCTCTTAAAACTTGCCCATGACTTCTGTGAGTTAGATCTGAAACTTCTTCCTAAAGACTTTGCTACAAAAATATTTTTCTTTATTAAAGGGAACATTTTCCTCACATGGGTTTAGTAGTTGACTTAGGACTACAAAAAGATATTTGCCACTTGTGCCATGAATGCAAGGTGGCAGATACAGTTCTAATGAGTTATTTCAAATTATATTAATATTTTTTTCTCTATGGGGTTCAATGTTTTCTTCCTTCCAACTAATAGATAGCATGAACGGTAGTCTAAGTAAAATAAAATAAATGAATAAAATCTGTCCTTCACAACTCTAGTATTTTGAGATGAATAATAGTTTTCCAGCATGTTCAGCGTTTGTTTTGCCATTGAAAAATTAAGTCTAAGCTTTGCATGACTCTATGCAAGGTAATCCTTGGGGTTATAGTCATGGCTGCTTTATTTTATTTAACTATGGTAGAAAGGCTGGAGGGGAAGGAAATAAAAGCAAACAACAACAGCAACAAAAACTCCCAGCAATTTAATGCATTAAATTATACCCACATGTTCTGAAGTATGTGGAAAACAAAATCCATATTCTGCTTCTGTCTGCAGCAGTTTTATGCTAGGAGCAAAGTGGGGGGGGGGGGG
>JACDJE010000039.1:1077030-1277414 GCA_016647715.1 Pavo muticus | reverse complement strand
CACCCAGGCTTCAGGGTTTTGTTTAAGCTTTTAGCAGGGAAAAAAAATCTTTATATTTGAAGCAAAAAGCACTCATTTTGAAGAACATTTTTTGCTTCAATTTTTTTTTAAAGGTATCTAATTTTTTAAGTTCTTCTTTTCCTCCCTGAATGCATAGGCCAACATATGTCAAACAGATGTACTCTACTCTGCATTCTATTTATTTTTTTTTTCAAAACATCAGACCTGAGAAAAGCAAATGTGTAAAGGTGCACTGGGAATTAGTGTACACTGCAGAATATGAGAGTGAAGACTACTGCACTGTATTTTACCGAAATAGGTGTCATCTTTTAAAGTATTTAACAGAAAAAAATGTTTCATTCTAAGTATTTTTGTTCTTTCAAATATTCCAGGACTTCCTTCAGTTTTTATAATTTGTGGTTACAGAGGTAAAAAATGAAAACATTCCCCTTCTCTCATGGAGAATAATTTATCTCGAGGGATAGTAGGCTTAACTTGCTTGGGAACTTGAGCTTTATGCCTCTATGGACAGCCTAGCTTGCTTTGCCCCAGGTTATCACATTGCAGTGGGCAGCACTGGTGCTTCTCGAGGATAAAAGCACTAGGTTTCCTGACAGGTAGAATTTAACGCTGGAAAAAATCCATTACATAACCTGTCACACACAGTATAACGCAATATTTTAGAAAACTGGTTTTAAATCACCTTGTCTTTAAGTCCACCGATCCTGAGTGGCGAGGCCATGAGAGAAAGCTGCCCTGCAGACATTCCTTTTGTCCCAGGAATGCACCACGGGGTGAGCTTGGGGCAAAGACTTAAATGCATAGTGCTCAGAAGTGAGCCTCTCAATGATCCCTCAGCTACTTAAAATAAGAAATCTAAATTCTCAGCATTTGGAAAAACAAGCAGAAGACACTCTAAAAATAAATAGCTTGTCAAGTGTTCTTTTCATACTTTTGTAGACTATGTTAGTAAGTAAAGCATTTCTTTTCTCTTTAAAGCAAAGGAAAGGGATGATCTCTAGAGCTAAAAAATCAGGGAGGAGAATCCTGTATTCCTAAAGAGTATGATATTTAATAGGCTCTCTCTTCTTTATAATTGAGACAGGGCCCTTCCTGCAACTCTGTGAAGCGGATGCAAAATGATATTGTTTGAAAGAGGGGAGCGTTTTTCTTCTACATGAATAATGCCACAAAGTGCAGACATATGACAGAGAGGGTCTCAGGTATGCTAACGGCAGCAAACTTCTCCAATACATTTTTTTCCTGCATCCACTTCTAGAGAGTACAATTCCACTGCAAGAAATCAAAAGACTACCAGCAAACAAAAACCTGCAGAAATAAAATTTACAAAGTAGAATTTAATGTAAAATCATCTAAAGGAGGTTAAAAATTCAGCAGTAAAATCTCATGAGAACCTTCCTCTGTCACTGTGGAGCCCCGTTCTAAAATGACCAAGTTTGTCTTATCTCCCCTAGTCAAAAAGCAGTCTAGAAATCCCTGTTTTCAATAACATCCATTGTCTTTTGTCTTTCTGTGTGTTCTCAGCCCCCTGACATCTACCTCCAAAGACCACTGCAGAATGCCTTGGGCAGCTCTGAACCAGTCAGTGGCTCACAGCAGGAGCAAGTCCCATAGGTCACTTGCTACAGAGGTGCAGATCATTGCCATGATGAGACACGTAAAGTAAATCTGAGTCAAGAACTTCTATAGGATAAAGCATTAAGCTACACACTGCATGCATTTTGGCAAATGTTTGCAAAGGGATCGTCACTAAGATGCTGCTGGTCTACCATAAAATCATAGTGGAAGCACAAAGATACATAAGGCATCGCATAGGTGTTCAGCACATAAAAATTATTCTAAATTAGTTTTCAGTCAAGAACCCTGGTTTGGAAAAACCTTTACCACTGTAACTGGGTCTAACTCCATGTGATAAGAGTTTCTATTTTCAAAGGTATTATGTTCCTCACCACTACAAAATAGAAGTCTAATCTGAGGAACAGAGCTATAGCTTATCATGGCTCTCAAGCCAGTGATAGAATTCTCATTAACATCAAAACCAGTACTGGGCTATCGTGGACAAGCACCCTAGTGTCAGGATTAGATTCTTAATATTTTAAATTGTGAAATTCATTTCATACTGAGAAATAGACAGAGGCTCAAGTAGTTAGTAACATTCTACCCATCTGTGCTAACACCAGCGGGTTAGAGAATGGGTAGAACATAACCATAACATATTAGTAAATTTTTAATAAATGTTTCTGAAACTTCACAAACCAAATGCATAGATTTTTATGTGTATAATACTGCTAGGATTATTCAAAAAGCAGAGTCTAACTGCAAATAAATAGTCCTATTTCAAGCAAATAATTCTGCAAAGAAAATTGGAATGCAAGAAAAAAAAAATCAGAACCACAATCTTCCTAAACTGAAGAATAAATACATGCTCAGAAGGGATTTGGGATTACACAAGGCTCATTCTAATTCAGCCATACATAAGATGCTGACAGTAGCTCCTTAGAAGGAAAAGGCAGACTAAATCTAGTTAACTTTAGAAAATGATCTTGATTTTGTCCTGGCACAGCATGCAGGGTGTATTCAGGGACACCTGCTATGAGGAGAACAGGGGGAGAGAAGGCAGTGGCTGAATCACCAGCACTGGGGTACAGCAACTTGATGAGTCCTTTGAGGCTCTTTAAGAGATGGATAGCTTCAGAGCATCAGCATCTTGGCTCTCCCTTGCCACTCATACCCATTTCCCACCTGCCTGAGCCAAAATTCTGTTCACCTTGATGTCTGCAGATTGTGAGCTGTAGGAAGATTCATAATGTCAGGACAGGTTTTCTGTCACTTGTACACAGCTTGACTGTTGCTGTGGGAAAAAAAAATAAAAAATGAAAAATAATAATAAAAAAAAAAACAACACAAAACAAGAGTGCTGAGGATGCTTGAGACCAGTTTGTGCTACAGTTTGAAAGATTTTCAGCTGTTAGGAGTTTAGAGCTTTTGATATCTCCCCAGATGGGGATCAGTCTTCTTTCATTCTCACTCTTGTTCTTCCCTTTCTTGAAAACTGGACAACAGTGTATTTACACAAGAAGGCATTAACTTAGGAATCTACGGAAAACAGGAATGAAGATGTGGGCAAAAGATCAAAGTGGGTCTGAGATCAGAATCTGAGCTCAACTAAGGCATGTTCAAAGATGGTGTCATTTTAAAGGAGCAAAAGTGACCTTGCAAATTCTCAGAACTTCTTTCATCATGCAGTGTAAGAAGGACTTGAATATTTAAATGCAGAACAACAGCAACAAAATTTTATCCAAATTAAAAACACTGGCTGCACCTATATTAGCAAACTAAATGGGGCCAGCATCTAGTAGGAGCCCAGGCAATGATACGGTACTGTTAAATTGTTAAAAGTTGTTACCTCCCTGGTAGAGTTTTGGCACAGTTTCAGCCACCTGTCATGGGTGCAGAAACCAACCCTGTTTTGGATATAGGCTTTATGGACTTCAGATACAGGGTGCCAGTCAGCCTCAGGGCCAGAGAACTTTCCCAGCCCCAGAAGGAATAAATGCAGCCTGCAGTTCCAAGCTGAAAGAAGGAAAAAAATAAGCTACTTAAATCTGTTAGTAGCAAAACTTCCATCTTATGAAGGCTTATGTTTTAACCATGTATCATGCCAAATCGGTTTAAAATGTCAGTTAAAACAGGAATAAATGCCTAGTGCTTTTAAGGGAAAAAATGAGAGAATGTATTATGGAAATAAGGCTGCACCCCTAGCAGATAACACTTATGTGATGGAGATCCTCTCAGGAGAAAGTGGGTCAGATATTCATTATGGGAGGCAGAAAGGGAAAGAAGATGAGAATCTTCTCTAGTCACTCATAATAACTCCATACCACGCATATTGGTCTAGATGGCAACTCTAACTTTTCTGAAGGAGCTGATTTAGGGCCTGATACCAGCAAATGCTGAGCATGTATTTTGGGGTCTTCATAGATATCTTCAGTTCCTTTTGATATCCATGTTGAAAGTGCTTGTCAGCTCGTGGCCTTGTCTAACAATATCTGGAAACCATCTGTTAACACCCATGCTAGGATGTTAAATGGAAGACCTCTATCTTACTTGGGCCAAGTTAATTTCATCAGATAAAATGTTCATAAACATCATGGTAGAAATTACACTTTCCAAACATGTAAAGCCCTCTTTATATGAAGAACTTTGCAACACCTTTTAAAAGGTATGAATTTAGTATGAATGCTCCCATGCATCTTCTCCCATTTGAAAATGAACACTAAATCTTCAATTCTTGGCTGTTGCTGCTATTCTCATTTCTTTAAGAACAATCAAACTGCTATGGAAGTCAAGACTTGGCCCATTTATCTGAATAAACTGAGACCATCAGGCTTACTTGCTACAGGATTGGAGAGATTTTATTCATCCAGTTACTCTTTCAAATAATATATATCATTTCTATTTCTTTGAACGCTAGACAACTGTCACTTTTAATTGTCATAAATATATGAAGGAATTGCTTGCAAAATAGCTGTAGCCAGGAGTACAGACAATGTAGATTCACTAGTAATTAGATATATGCATTGTACAAGACGGAATGTGAATGGTAATCTTATTCAGAAGGAAGGAACGAAACTGACAGCCAGACTAGTGATCTGCTGGTGACCTGACAAGAGAAATACATGCTGAAGTTGAATTCAGCCTAAAGCTGAAACCAGCCCTATGGTAACAAAACAAACCAGAGTAATTCCATTAAGAATCAATGGCAAGAGAACTTACTCACATTGCAGCAATGTATTTCTTACCTATACAGAAAATACATTCTGTATGTGAGACAAAAAAAAAAAAAAAAAATTAACCTAGATGAGACTCAGAGTTTCCTACAGATGTAATACCTTCTGGTGTGGCTATCGTTATGAAAAAGTAATATAGCCTCCTTGCAGTGGAATCTAACATAGCATATTTTTCTTACAGATTTTCAGAAGAACAGAATACTTCTGAGAAAAAAAAAGGAAGTTTAGGAAAGTCAGACTGCTCTAAGTCACCAGTTCTTTCCTCTCTTGCACAGTAACAGTGAAAGTCTAAGTTTGAGGGAGATACTGTCCTTTATTTCCGGAGTTCAAGTACAGTGCATGCTGGTAGTTTCCATCTGCCTTTGGATGCCTGCTGAGCTGCAATGTCTGTAGCCAGGTAGATTAAATCAGTCACACAAGAAGAGAGGAGAAAAGCAAGTTCAGCAAGCCTTGGCTTTCTGAAAGGCTGTCCATTAAAAGGACAAGTCTACTTTCACATGCCCTTTAGCCTGCATTTACTCTCACTGGCCTTGAGAACATTTCCCTTTTCCATCCAGAAAAAATAAGACATTCCAAAATGTAAATATTGTTACATTTTTGTTACATAGCCACTAAGTATATTTTCAGTTGCAGTCTTTCTGTAAATGCAATTCTAATAAATGTGATGTTTTTGGCACTGGTGGTCATGCTTGGAGTGCAGTGTTCACTTCTTGGCTTCCCAGTGCAAGAGAGACATAGAGCTGCTGGGGAGAGTCCAGTGAAGGACCACTGAAATGATTATAGGACTGGAGCATCTTTCCTGTGAGGGAAGGCTGAGAGAGTAGGGGCTGTGCACAAAGACCTAAAGGGAGGGTACAAAAAAGACTCTTTTCAGTGGTGCCCAGTGCCAGGAGAAGAGGCAACTGGCACAAACTGGAATACAGGAAGTTCCAGCCGAACACCAGGAAACACTTCCTTACTGTGCAGATAACAGAGCACTGGGACATGCTGCCCAGAGAGGCTGTGGGGGTCTCATCCTTGGAGATCTCTAAACTCCGCCTGGACATTGCCCTGGGCACCCTGCTCTGGTTGTCCCTGCTTGAGCAGAGGTTGGACCAGATGGAGCCTGAGGTCCCAGCCAGCCTTAGCCAGTCTGTGGTATTTTGATTTTGGCTTGACTGGGCAAAAACTAATCCCAGATCTTAAATGTTTGCAAAACATTTGTTGTTGTGGATATATAGATGTGGGTATCTCAGGAGAATGTCCCTTCTGCCAAGGCTCATTTCTCCACTGCTAAGCTGCTTCTTCACATTTTCTAAAAGAGGAAAGAGTCAGTTGAAAAATTGCATCAGTGATCAAATTGCAAATATCTGTCTGTGATGGAAGATACATCAACATTTGAATTATTGATTCTGCAAGGCCTTGCTTTCAAATTCTTTTTTGGGTTCAAAAGGAAAATGCAGAATTTGGACAAATCTGAAAGCTTGTCTGCCAAATTTACACTGAGTTCGACTTTTATGGAAAATACAGCAGGATGATATAGCTCATGGCTTTGAAAAGAGTCTGTTAGTCCAACTGTCCCTTAAGAAGAGACGAGATTACCATATTGTATATCTGTTCCATTTAAAATCTTTAAATATATTAGAAAGAGAATAGAGTGGAACATTGCAGATTTGCTAAAACCTTCTTTATAGTTACTTGCTTTACTGAGCCTCTATGACTTACTTTAGCTTAGCATTCACATTTCAGTAAGAATAATTTACTTTCACAGAGGCATGTGGGATGCAATTTAATAACCTTATATAATGATCTTACATAAACTCTAAAATCTTGTCCAAGACTTCTCATTAACAAAGAGATTATTATACTCTTAAGCACTAGATCACTTGGGTTTAATTCTGCTTTTACTTGGGCTGAGGAGTAGCACAACACAAATAAGAATATCTGAACAGAGCTAAATGCCTTAACTGATCAGACTTTAATAGACTGAGATGATCCAGATAGCTTAAACCTTAATTTTCTCTGATCTCATTTTTCTGTTATGGTTTGTAGTCACATCTGTAACGACTTTGACCAATTACCCTGAATCCAGCACAGTATTAAGGAGGCACTGCTGTTGAAAAGCAGTTAGCTATTCAGCCTGCTCTCCCCCACATTCAAAGCATGCCAGAAACATACAATCTCAGATAAACTGAGAAGTTTCTTATTTATCAGGAGGAAGTTCACATTTCTGAATTACAGTAGGGTTGGTTTTATCATAATCCTTTGAACAAAATCATTTGCAGACCTTAGTTCAGATTTTCACAATGAAGAAAGGTAAGACCCCCTACCTTACCCCAACCTGCCTTAATCTGCCATGTTTGTGTCTTTTTAAACTCTCACATTTCTCATAGGACTAGAAGCTAGCTCTTCACACAGAAAAGTCCAGATAGCTCTGCAAAGGCAGCAGTATGGAACAAGTACAGAAGAATTGTCAGCAATTCCTTATCACATCTTGATTGCTGCTGCAGTGTAGGTGTTAGAAACACTGCAGCAAACAGGACAACATACTAGTGTGTAGGCACAGGATTTTTTGACCACAACTATTTACTCCTGTCTCCACATTTCACATCTATACATACCATCAATGCCACTCATCTAGTTTAGGTAAGCAAGAGTATTAAAAAGGAAAAAAAGATCAGAAAAAAATCAGTTTTTGTTGTGTTTTGGGATTTTGATGCTTCAAGATATTGCTCTTCAAACTTCTCCCTACGTTGCTTAGCATAAACGTGATTCTGAATGAATGAATGGTGAAAAAGTATTTGCAAGAGAGATAATAAACTAATAAACCTGAAGTATCTTGAAATTAAGAGTTGTACCTTCTGGATTTTCTGGTTAATTGTTTTCTTATTAGAAAATCTCTCATAATCAGAAATCTTACTGGGGAGAACATCTACTATGACAGAATGTAACTTTTTTGAGAGTTTTTTAAATTTAAGCACTTTAATAAAGCTAAGCACAATATTTCATTTAAATATATCTTGGATTTCATTACCTGGAAATAAATACAGACAACTAGTTAAAATAACAATGAATGAAACCAAAACGATAGGTTGTTTTACTGCATAATCAAAGCATTGATTTTAAGAGTATCAAACAAATTACAGAATTTCATGAGTCTGAAATTTTTTCAGAAACACTGTTCTGTGGGAAATGTGGGGTTTAAAATTGAATTCAGAACTCAAGTGTCTTTGACTGTCAAATTTGTACCCAACACAAACTTGGTTGCAGTCAGCTGCTTTCTCTACCACATCACAGCAGAAGGGTCTGTGAAATAACTTCTGTACTCATTAGCAAAAATCAGAGCAGGAAATTTCCACCTTGAGCTCCCCATTGGCCCCCAGGATTTACAGTATGCAGAAAGATTCATATAGGAGCCAGAAGACTGCTTGCATTTACTATTACTGGATCTTGAGCAGACACTCAGCTTTTCAGTTGAAAGGACATTCACAGCACATGTAAGTGCTCAACTGTCTGTTACATATTGTTTCTCAGCTCTGTGCTCTTCAAAAAAAAGAGACAGAAAGAAGAGATAGAAAAAGGGGAAAGTTCTGAAGTACACCACATTACAATGCAGAAAACTGAATTAAAAAGAAATGATACCGCCAAGGAAAACTGGAAAGGGAGAAATTGAATGTGTCCTAGCCATTGGAAGAAACAAAATGTCTGTTTTTATTATCTGTCTCATGTTTATTTTACCTTTTGTGATCTATGAGAAAAAAAAAATATATCAAAAGCTAGTTATCATCTAGTTATCATTGTGGCTTTTATGGTTGCAGGTCAGAGTGATGCGATCACAGAATAAGCTGAACACGTGAGCTGGAAGGTTTATGACTACACATTCTTTCTGCCTTCTGAAGCTTTAAAATATTGGAGGATTTTTAGCTGCAACATAAAATCTCCAGGATGCTAATCTAGCAAATACTTGCTTTATTTAAAAACAGAAGAAGCCAAAACAGAATGTTTGCATTTTTTTTCTTACATGAGGTAAACCTCGCAGACATTTTTTTAATACATTTTTTAGCTGAGTCCAAGGTGCACTCTAGGTTTGTTTTGATTTCTTTTTTTTTCTTTTAGAAACAATTTGGATTATAAATGTCTCTTGCACCATTTTTTTACCTAGGCAAATGTTACTCTGGCACTTAGGAAACTTAGCACCACAGGTACTTGGACCTTTTGAAATGAGTTTCTAGTTTCAGCGAACACTGCCAAGTAGGCTGATTATAGCCTTATAGCCTTATGGTAATTATTGGCTTTTCCCCAGCAGGCCTCCTTCCTATGGCAGTCTACTAAATACACTCTCCATCATTTAGTTTTAAACATGAGACAGTTCACTGCCTCCAAGAAGGATGTAGCTATTTTTACACTAGGATTCTAAAATGTTTTCAACATAAAATTTTACATCTTGTATTTCTTCACTGAATTCAGTGAAGATCTGTTAATCTTATTAAAGAACTAGGATGGACACTAAATGTAAGACAAATGCATTAACTTATTTTATTTTATTTTTTAATCACCTTTGGAACAAAGATGATGATGTTCTGTTGATTCAGTTAAGATCAGATCCTGATCGCCTTAAGTAAGTGATTCCCAAGGCTCTTGACCACTATTTCCCCTGCAAAGATTCTCACAGACAACCAATGAAGATATATTGAAATACCAAGTGTGCAGTTTTTACTGGTTCACATCTTTCAGTGAGATAAATACACATAGCTTATACTGACCTTGTCACCAGGGTCTCTGCTCTCGATCACCATGCAAGCCTCTTCTCCAGACTTTAATGCTACTAATTTGGCTAAAGTTTGCTCTGCACTTTTAAGATCTGCATATATTAAAATTACAACAATCTAAGTGATTTAGTCTGTCTTTCTATTCTGATTAACAAAGTTGGATATTAGGAAAAAATTCTTCTCAGAAAGATTGGTGAAGTATTGGAACAGACTGCCCAGGGAATTGGTGAAGTAACCATCCCTGGAGATGTCCAGTAAAAGGGGTAAATGTCACAATGAGTGAGATGATCTAGGGTGGTCACAGGCATGGGTTGATAGTTGGACTAGATGATCTTAGTGGTCTTTCCAATCTTAATGATTCTATTATTCTATGTTATGAATTCTCAAAAGTCTCTCATAAGAATCTGCAATACATGGTTTTGAAGGCTGATGCATCCCCTTTCTCTGTTTCAGCCAGTAGCACACAGGATATAATGTAACCTGAGCCTATGAAAATATCTACTACAAGACTCCACTTCTTCATAAAAAAACATTACTCTAGTTGAAGTTTTTTTCTTATTCACTTATTGTAACAAAAACGAACCCTTGGAAGCATCCTTCACTCAGCTAGCAATTAAAAAAAAGTTATCTTTGGATAATGTTGCTCAGGTAAAATTTCTTTTTGATGGATGCCTATTTTTGCAACATTAGGTGTGAGATTACTGACTAGACTCTGCCTAAGTAATTTTGAGATTAACATAGCTGTATTGTTCTTTACAAATGGATCATGAAGATATTACTGTTATTTCTCATCATTATTGATGTATACAATATAGCAAATTCACGCTCTGGTCATAAGCACAGCCATGATAAGTTTTCAATGCCTTCAGGCTTCAGTCTTCCAACTATTAGAAAAACAAGGTGTCAGAAAGAAAAAATTCTGTTTCATAAAGAAATTAAAGAGTGCCAGTATAGTTGTCTGCATTAGTGCGATACAGCCTCACAAGGCAACATCCATCTCTGACTTCTACTAGATCATGCTTCAGCACTTGAGCAGAGCTGTGCAAACAGCTGATTTTTCAGTGATTGGCAGTTGAACCAAAGCATTGAAGAAAGTCTGATCAAGTTGATCCACAACAAAAATAACAGGAGATACCAGCATGAACTTCTTCTGCATCTAAATTAAAAACAGAAAAAATATGTTTCTGTTCATACAACGTATTTTATGTCAGATGCTTATAATAGAAGTAGAGGAATCAAAGATCTGGAGACGAAGCTAAAAATTTCAGCAAAGAAATAAGCTAAATATTTCAACAAAGAACTAGGAGTTGAACAGAGATCTCCTGAATAGCTACTCAATAGCCTACCAAATAATTGTACAGTGTCCCAGTTTGATTTCTACTGCATATCTTCATGGCAGCACAGTAAAGGCTACTAAGGGTATGGGCTTTCATCATGACAGTGTCTTCAGTGCCAGATACGTTGCAAAAATACTGTGATTGATAATATACTGCATATGATGCATATAATGAGTAAATAGTAACTGCTGATAGCCATACACATGCCTAGTATCAGTCTTAGCATCTGTCACTATGGAAGTTTTCTTGCCATAACAGCAATTTCACTGATTCACCAGATTTAGGCACTAGTATGTGCCAAACTGAGCTTTGGGAAGAAATGAAAAATTATTAATGTACTAGATATACAGAAAATGAAAGATGAGGTCCAACATCTAAATACTTGTTAGTTTCCTATTGACAGTAGAGGTAAATGCAGCAGCAGGGAAGCTAGGCAACTTTTAAAGAAGGCTAAAACCCATGGCTGGAAATGCCTTGAGGACAGGTAATGAGATCTTTGCTCTTAGATTGCTCCAACTCTCTTGATGATTCTGTCTAATTAGCTTGGCTTTTATAACTTACCATACACCAATGGGCTCATGATTTAGTGAAGTAATCACTCAACAGAACAACTATTTAATTGCTGACCATGAATATGAACAGGTGAATAATCCCAATAGTTTAACCTTATATGTGGTTATTTTTTCAATTTGTATGCTTCTTCAAACAGTCTCTGTTCAATAATATTTTCAGTTATAAAGTTTCTAAAGTAGCAAAATAGAAATGCACTCACTTCAAATAGAAATTACTCATAATGATAACAGCTACAGAAGTTAAAGCAAAAACTACTGTTTTTATAGAAGTCAGGAAACCAAGATATATTTGAAAGCTACATAAAGATCAGGTCACTTGGGCTTACTGAAATACTTCTTACCGTGCTCTCCAGAGCAATAAAACAAGCATAAAATTGGGTAAAAGACACCTTCCAAAGGAACAGAAAACAAACCATTGCTTGTGCTTTCTACTTATGCTCTTCCTTTAGACATCTCAAATTTTCACTTTTTAAGGCCTTATTAGTTTTGTTGTAGTTTTATCATGGACATTTTAGGTCTCTAAATTCTAAAGTTATCTGTTGGATGTACTAATAAATAATAATAGACACCATGTAAGTTATTTTAAAACAGATGTCTCTCTAGAACACCTCCCTTTTATTTGACTACTTTTTTTGATAAGACAAATCAACTATTTCCTCTTCTTAAAGCCTTAAATATGCAAGATCATTTTTTAATCTCTATCCTGTTACTTTTACTGTTTAGTTGTACACTAGACAGCATAATTCTTCTGCCATAATCAACTAGCTTCTGTGATGGAACTGTGTGTGAAGGACATGCAGAGCGCCTTTCCCACTGAGGACTGCTTGAATTCCACAGGGGAATGTGAGCAGACAGGCTATTTTCAACTGAAGATAGCACCTTAACAAATAACAATGCAATGTTGTCATTTTGATGTGAAAGGTAGCAGTGTGTTATTGTGATCAGTATTATTTAAGGGCTACTTTCAAGTTAGCTTTACAGTCAGAAATGTGTAAATATTTAATTTTTTTCTAAGCAAACACAAACCAGTTCTTTGAGTGAAAACAGAACATGTCTGAATTGAATGTACTTCTCAGTTAAAATGATGGTTTCTTTCACAGGAAAAACATATCAAAAGAAATGTATCCGATGGAACTTCGGTCTTGACAGATGTAGATAAATAGGAGTTAAAATACAGGGCTAGTGGTTGTCACTGGAAACATAACGCAGAATTTAGGCCAAGATGTATTATAAATTTAGCACAGTTTTGACTTCAATACCTAAACTTGAAAAATTACTACAACCAAATATAACACCTCTTTAGACTCCTCCCTGTTTTGCAGCACTAACTTCAACTGTTGGCCTTCAGCTGTAAATGCTGAGATAAAGGAATCAGATCCATGTACCAGAAAACTGTATTCTGCATTCTGGATCTACTATCTGAACTTTTTACCAACATGTAATCCTGCAGACAATCAAGATGCATGAGGATGATCCATTACTCCTGTGATTAAAACTGCAATGAGATCAACATGGATTTCTTGTCTATTTCTCTATTTTTCTTTCTTATTCACCACTCACTACTTGTTTTCCCCTCTCATTCACCCATATTGGTTTTCCAAAGTTTAGCAGAGATTTTGCATGAGCACAACAATCAGTATACGACCCCAGACGTCAAATTAAATTAGAAGGGTAGATTAACTGCTCTCAGATGAGTTACATTCTACTTCCAGTAAGACTCTGCATCCAAACCTTGAGATAAGTCTACTGTGCAGTAAGTAAATTGTCTCAGCGCAGTTTAGCTGCTGCTTATGTGATAGGGGAAAGAAAATAGGCAGCCATTTCTAGAAGGACTCAGGTAAACACCCTGTTACATTCCCAACCAACACAAGCTTTTTCCTGGTCCCTTCCACTGTCTCTCTCCTCCAGGGACTAAAGGATGGTCAGTTCTTCCAACCCATCAGAGAACAGAAATGTGGCTCTACTGGAGACTGCAAAGGAGGGAGGGAGAGCAGCTTTGTGACTTCTCTGCTTCGCTCTCAGCCCTACTTTGTGCTCCACCCAGACACAAAGTGAACCCTAAGCAGTTACATGTCTGGACTTAAAGATTACAAGACAGAAAGCAAATGGCTCCTTTTACTCTCCTTCTATATATGGAACTCCCATCACTTTCCATGGGTGCTCCCTCTATAGACTGACACACATCAGGTCAGAGGAGATGGAAGGGCTTTTTACCTGCCAACCCTGGAGTTCAGGATGTGTTGTTTCTCCTGCAGCAGTTGATGACATCCTAACACCTTAGCAGCACTGGAGCTGCATTCCTACGCTGTAACAGGGGAAGCAGGACCAAAGGCCTGAACTAAGGTCTTGGCAGGTAAGTGAAGGAACAGCAAGCATCAAACAGCTTTATTTAGAAGTTTACATCTCTGTAATGTTTAAGTCTTAATATGTGCTCTGCTTTACCTGGGAGCTTAAACTGACAATTTTCAAAAAGTAGTTGAGATCATCCATTAACTCTGCCAAATGCTTGAAAACATATTGATGAAACTCAGAAATGCAGAGGAGCTAGAAGAAAAGTCATTTGTACTAAAAATGTCTCAAAGTTGGAACTGACTACAAATTACTCTGATGAATGCAAGAGGGAAAGCTTTACAATATCAACGTACTTTTGCATATCTCCACTTAGAATGATTGAGAGCATCGCTGTATGATAGAACCTAGATATTAAAAATTAGAGCATCCTTGGGACTGGGAGGGAGGATTTTTTTTGCTTGGTTGCTTGTTTTCTCTCAATTGAACACATGGGGAACGCCCAGTGAAGGGAAGGTATCTTCTTACTACTGTCCACTTCTTAAGCTTTACTATTGGAACCAGGTTTCCTATATGAATACTTATGTTATTCAAAATGCACATTATTTCAGTAATCGTTAGGGACTGTGGTTTTTCTCTGTCAATACCATAGTCCAGAACAGTCATAGAGAGCATTCAGAGAAAAGTAAGTGATGCAAGTTACCAGCTCAAAATCAACAACAAAACAAAACACACCTCACATTAAGGAAGCCTCTCTTCTTGTAACAGGCTTATTTCTAGTAAAATGAAGGTAACAGAAGCCTTTCAGTTGAAAGGACAGTAACTTTTATATTTTGGAATGAAAAAGAAATTTGAGTTAGATGAAATCGTAAGGAGATGCCGCATGTTAAGTTCTGTATCCAAGCCATCTACTGACACCATATCCAAGAGACAAAAAAGGGAATGTTCATAAAGAACCAGCAACCATCTAGAACTGGTGGAATACCGATACCTCATCAATTCAGATATTCTTATCCCCCTTATCCTTATTGTTACTAATATTATTCACTATTTACTAAGTAAACTCACTCCAAACGTGACTTCTGACTTTTTGTCCAACTTTCAGTGGATAAACTGTCAGTTTGTAAAAAAATCATACATGCTAATACCACATGTTAATTAATATTCACGATTATTACAGGAAAAAATTGTTATCAAAAAATTTCTCTCCAAATTCTGGGTATAAATTTTAGGGGTAGGAGTGAAAAATTACACTTATAGCTTTTGAAAGTTTGCATTATTGTAGTCGTTGTTTTAAACTAACATTCTCTAGACAAAATAAAGTGTTGTACTACATTGCAGCCTCACTGTTAGGAATGAAGATAGAGGAGACAATGCAGGAAGGCCAACACATACAACCAAAATGGAAAGCATCCAAGTCATAGAGGAATGGTAAGTTGGTGAAACTTTGTTCAGTTAATTTTTTTTAATTTACCTGTAACTAATTTGCCTTGGTTTTTTTTAGACTTCTAAAATGAAGCAAAATCAGGTTTGCCATGTAATGCTAACAGTGATATTTAGCCTTACTGACAGTTTTTTATTTATGGGCACAAACCAATGGAGAGGAACAGAAGGTGCTTGAAAACGGTTCAAGTGATCCACAGGCCTCTGCTGTTCGTGGAATCATTTTCTTCTACTTACTCAGTCAAGAAGGAAAACTAACTTAGGCAAAAGTGTATTTTACAGTTATATTTTTTAACATGCTTGATTTTTGTACATCAGCTTGGTTTATGGTTTTACCTGAATTGTCCAAGGAAACACACATCTTGAAAGACAGGCATACATATACTGAAATTCTAAGCTTCTGTTTCTATTTGAAGGTTGGGCAAATATTTGTTATGTTGGGAAAAAAGCTAAACTTGTGGCTTTAAGTTCTTTAATCCCATAAAAAAAGTAAATTAAAACTTAATTCAGGAGGATATGATTGAATTTAAAAGCAATGCAAACAAAATACCTCAGTACCACCATTGCTTTTCATGATCAATTTTGAAAGGATAAATAGAAAAGTTCCACAAAATATAAAAGCAGTATAGACTTTTCCCCTTACTGACAGAGAACATGTAGTAAACTGATTTGACAGATTTTTTTTTCTTTATATGAGAATGTCTTAATTGTTTATATCCTCCAGTTATTTTATACTGAACTTTAGTGCAGCTGAGCACCCTAGAATTCAAGTCACCTGCAAAGAATTTACAGAAGCACTCCATCATGATGAATCTGTTTACTTCATGACACTCCCTGCTTGGATTAAATGTTTCACAGATTTTAACGCTGCAGCCTTGTAGCTTTGCTATGCAAAGGAAGTACAAAGCTTAGTGAAAGAGCTCACTAATGGTCCAGATCTTGAATTCTGGGGAGTTTCTCAACATCATTGTTGGTGGTAGGCAGAAGAAAGGAAGACTGAAAGGTTTATCAGTGGAGTATTAAAAGAGTGCAAGGGTGTGGTTTCACATGAAGAAGTCGTGGTTAATTCAAAGCTGTGAATTAACAGCTCCCTGCCTTCAGAGAAGATTTGCCTTCTTTGCTGTCTCTCTGCTCCCTCCTCTTCTGCCTCCCCACCACTAACTGTACTCCAGCTGATATTCATCTGAGCTGATTCAGCTCAAGAGAAAGAGGCGGAGGTAGCAGGTGAAGAGATTGTTTATGTTAAAATTAATTCTATATTACTTAATTCACCTCGACCATGATATAAAACTGCATCTTACATTACTTAAGGTCCTTCTGTAATCCAGTGGAGAAACCAATAACTCTAGATCATAACACATAACAGCAGCTGAATTTAGCCTATGGCAAAACCTATAGTTTTCCCATCCACTGCTAGTGAAACTCATATCAGATAGCAGTGATCACTTATGGTTAGTGTCACAGTTTGTCTAAACTTGTCAAGTTTACGGGACAATGTACTCTGTGAATCAAACTTCATTTCATGAACTTATTAGGTAAAATTCAATTCAAGTATCCTTTAAAGAGACTAGTCTAACTCATGCAGATGCTGATTCACTACTTCATTCATTAACTCACAAATTCACCAGTTTGCAATTCCATCAACTCATATACCAATGAGCAGTAGTTACCTGGGGAGAGTGCTTATATCTTCTGCTCCATCACTGTGCAGGCATCCCCTAACCTCAGCAGTCCAGCTGCTCACAGATCCACTTCAAAGACTTTTGGGGTAAGGTGATGTGTTTATAACTTGTTTTGTCTACACCAGCTCTTAAGTTAGTGGACTCTGAAGAAACTGCCAGTTATTGTTGCAAAATATGGAGGAGGTGTGAGCAGAAGGGTGCAACAGCTGCAGAATTTCCCTTGTCTTGTCCTGTCCTTGGTGTCCCATTTTATATTATGTACTCCAGTTGTAACTGAATGGTGCTGCTCTCAGCACACATCAGGCCTGTTCTGTGTGTGTCAGGGCTATACCTGAGCAGGAGGTGAGAGAACATCCAGAGGTTTAAATATCTTATCTCAGTACCAACCTCTTCTTTCATGTACCTAGGAACAAGGAACATTTAGACACTGCCCTGGTGCAGTGTTTAGGCTGCCTTTGATGTCTAATAAATTCAAGACTTCAACAAAGGAATTTTCTCCTATTTCCCAAGATCAAGATATGTTGTTTAGACATAAGTGAGCCTTAGTTTATCAAATTGGAGATTTTGCATGATTCTCTTTTTAAACTAATCTAGTTGTATGGCACAGGGCTGTTCTTCACAAATCTCCTCAGGAAACTGTCATTTTGGAGAGGGAACAGAAAATCAGTTTTTAATGAAATGACATGCCTTACAGATGTAAAACATCTTAATAGATGAAACTCTACCAAAATGGCCTTATTCTGTACTTTTTTCATATATTTTTATATTCATCCAACTGCAGTAAAGATATTTTCCAAATTAATAACTAGGCAACACGGGTTGCTTGTCAGCTCCACCCCTTCCAGCATGTTCATTTCACTTTCGTCAGAGAGAGGACTTTTCACCATAAAATCTGCATGTTTATACTTTTTGGTTTTGCTGCTTAGTTTAAATGTTTAAATCCTTTCTCATTTATTAGATTTTTTAGTCTGCCAAAAAAAAGTGTCATAAATAGCTTCCTGACACCCACTCTGTCTTGCATGCAGACTACAAGTTGAAAAATGAACATGAAATTATATGGACAAATGTCACTTATTGTGCAACATGATTACAAAGACAGTGTTAACAGCAGACTGTAAAATTCTTGTGTTGTATCCTATCAGGAAGGGGAGGATGAACACTTGGAGTTAAGTGTGAAACCATACAACTGTTGTTAAGTAACTTGAGTATGACCTTCTCAGACTGTTCGTTTGTACATTATGGATCAGTGGCACAAATTGGTCTTCTGTTCACTCATCCTGTGCATCCGCTGTTACAAGCTGTAAATAGCCTCCTTCAGAAAATGGGAATAAGGATTTTTTCCCATTTCTTCTCCCTTCAGTTTTGCCAGAAACATCCATCACATCTTGTGCCAGTAGATCATCATTCAGGTCAATAGCACCAAACAGAGAGAAGCTTAGCAACCCTTAGGTACAAGCACAGAGAAATATGCTAATTTAAAAGCTCTCTGAATTACTATTTTGTTGGCCCTCATTAGTATGCTCTTGGCTGCCAAGAGCCTTTTGTTTTTCTTGTCCTTGCTGAACCAAATTGTGTGGCAGGCAGAGATTGGCCAAATCCTATCAGAAGCAGGCAGAGACATCAGGTGTCCCTGAAGCCTGACAGGAGAGAGAACCTACTGTCAGCTGCCTGCATTCACATCTCCTTTAACTGCAGGGCAGGAATTCACTTCTGTCATTGGATTTTTCTTTAGTCTGATGGTGAACAACACAAGTAGAAAACTTGCAGAAAGCCAAGTGCATGTCTCTTAATATTAAACACATTTAGTGGGCTATTGAGGTAATGAATGAGCAAGTGAAGAGTGAACAAAATTCTCCTGTCACTGCTGAAGCCTTGTTGATTCTAGTTTTTACTCTGGACTGAAGTGTAGTGGAAAGGAGAAATTTTGGACAAGTGTATGAAAACACTGTTACAAAAATAGAAACATATTTGTAATGATATTTTGCTTTTGCAGCCAAAACCCTACTGCAGATGAAATTTTGTCTTGGGCTCAGAATTTTGACAAGATGATGAAAACACCAGCTGGGAGGAACCTTTTTAGAGAGTTTCTTCGAACAGAGTATAGTGAAGAGAACCTGCTTTTCTGGCTTGCATGTGAAGATCTAAAGAAGGAACAGAACAAGAAAGTTATTGAAGAAAAAGCAAGACTTATATATGAAGATTACATTTCTATACTTTCACCAAAAGAGGTAAAGCCGTAAATGTTAGATTGGCTTCTTCTCCTATTCCAGAGCAGACATGCTATATTCTGGATTGCCAGAAGGGGTCGAAAAGTCTGCCTGATCTGTCAGATGAGAGCAATTCTCAGTATAGGAGATTAAATGAGAAAGGGAGGGAGGGAACAAGTGCTGTCATAAGGGCCGAGCTGTTTAGCATCACTGGCCACAACTCCTGAAAGCTCTCTACACAAGAGGAATGAAAGGGAAATTCCAGAAACAGAAGGGTGAGAAATAGGAATGCTTCTTTAGTAATGCAACTTGCCTGCCAAGGACACGAAGTATGTAATGAAAATGGATTTCTGGAGAAATGGCACCAAAATTTTCAGCAACATATGACAAATAAAATAATATTTAACAGGAAACAAATCATGGAATAGATTCACAATTAGTGTCTTGTACAACACAGGGGGATTTAAATCAGAGTAACAACAGATTTATCTTCTGCAACAGCTGTCTGGGGAAAAAAAGCAAGATTTGCTTTGGTTATTCCTAGATACAATCAAATAGTCTAAGAATTGCGATCACATATTTTCTCTAATGAAAGGTGTGATAATATCCAGGAAATTATATACAGTTTTCTTCAGCCCTCCAACTGAACTGATCTTCACTTGGAGTAGAGTAAAAGCATCAAATCACAGTTTGGAACAGACAAATATATAAATATATAAATATACAAAAGACAGATAAATAAATATGCAGGCATTGTAGAAGAGTTTCTTATGTCACATACCTTTAGCAACTCTTCTCTGTTTCTGTTTGTGTTAATTTATGCTTACTTGTGGACCTTGCTTGCTACATTTTACCTTTGTACTGTTTTTAGTAATAATTTGCAATTTCATCCTTATGAATGAAACCAACAGCCATTTAAAACTCCCTTACCTTCTCTGTGGCATAGTGTATGTTTTAACTTTGGAGTGAGATAACTGCCAGTACAGCAGTTATTTCTGACAGTATACACGTGTCTCTAGTATACACATATTTACTATATGCCCTGTTGTCTTCCAAAGCCAATATGAACCAGTAGCTAAGACTAAAGAAGTCTTTTTGTACTTAGGATTTAACAAAACTGCTCACATGCTTCATTCCCTGGACACGCAAGGATGTCATCAACCCAACTGCTCCTGCCCCTACTGGAAATCATATGAGGCAAATGAGAACAGTTTGCAATGCTTTAGATCAGAATGGGAACTTTAAAGTTCTCGTTCATCCCAGCATCCCATTCCAGATGAAACTTTGGCATAGGAGCTGAAATATTCAGCCTTGTTCAGTGATGAAGTCACTGAGGCAGGATGTCCCAGTGTGCTAAACAAATACCTTGCACACATCTATTTACTAAAGGGATAACTTTAATATTTGCAATTAGTCTTGCCATATGGCTTTAGTGAGTCACTGAAAAACTACAATGTGAATTAAGAGATCCATAATTAATTTGTTTCATTCCATAATGGCAGTTAATTTTCAATGGGAAGGGAACACCACTATCCTGCCAAATGTGAGCTTTCTTGTCCCAGCCATTTTGCTTGGTAATGGGGAATCAATTGGCTAGCCTCATGAACTGGTCTTGCTAAGATAAGTGCCTGCGTGTGCGTATGTCAGAGGGAAGCAATTGCTTAAATCTTAATGTGTCATTTCCTTGTAACCTAGTTTAAATCACAATAGCTTAGCTGATCTGTGCTCAGTATTTCTATAGTAGGTGTTTCAGTATTTTACTTAAATGAGAAAACCCTTGCTGGTCCCAGTGCTGGTCCCTGCTATAGCCATTTTGCTTAATCCAGAAAGCACTAATTTTACTGTTTGCAGAGCATTTTCTTACTACATTTTTTTTCTACAGTTTAGTAAGCTGTATACTCACTCCAACTTCTAAATGATAATCTAAAATCATCTGTGCATTCATCCCAAGCATAATATGCCATTTTCTGACTAGGAAATTAAATTAGAAGTTAAAACTGAAACTTTCTAACAACTTCAGTGTGGACACTTTACAGCCTGTAAGTATAAATTCCCAGATGAAAAGAAGAGCAAATCTGAAATATCTAATATTAATGGGGAGATTAAGTTGATTAAAAAAAAAAAATCTGGCTAGCTTGTGAGTTATAAGTATAGCAAATGAAAAAAAAAAAGGAAAAAAAATAGTCTGTGACACATTCAGAGGAGAATGCTGAATAGGAAACTTCTAAATATTCAAGCACTACTGATCAGAAAAAAAAAACAACAACATTTCAGCTCTCTGAACGAGGATCATTCAACATTCCTTTGTGAGGAATATTTCTAAATATGTAAAAAGTAAAACATATCAATGTATAATAACTTATTTTGGGAAATCCATGTTACTGCAGAGCTTTATTTAGTAGCACTATATTGTTAAATAGAGGCGTTTCATCTTACAGCTATTAAGGTGGATGCAAAGACCAAGTCAAAACTGAAATAAAGTCAATCATCTGAGTCTGAAATCACGTGTGTGCATTTTAGAACAGCGACTTTAGTCAGAGCATACCTTGAATAAAGCGATGAACTTAGCATGTTCCATGGAACATATTTCCATATGAAATAAAGAGATGTGTACAGCCTTTCCAACATTACTGTATAATATCCATCTGTTCTCATCTTCTTCAGGTTAGTCTTGATTCCCGGGTGAGAGAAGTGATCAACAGAAACTTGCTGGATCCCAGTCCTCATATGTATGAAGATGCCCAACTCCAGATATACACCTTAATGCACAGAGACTCTTTCCCAAGGTTCTTGAACTCTCAAATTTATAAGTCTCTTGTTGAAAGTATTACAGGCTCTACTTCTGAAACTTAGTTTTAATTTTAATTTTAATTTTCAAGTAAAATAACTTGATTTTTTCGGGGGTGGGCGGGACAGAAGAAAAGTAGTTTAATAACATCTGGAGCTGGGTTCCTGGAGAACTGCAGTTTAGCTCTACTCAGGCTACTGTGAAGAAAATAAATACATATTGTGGTCTCTGTCTACATTTTTACCAAGGTCCTCCTTGCTTGAAATAGCATGGGAGGGAAACAATGGATTTGCCAAAATACATTTGTTTCACACTCCTTTCACCCAACTGCAGTCAAGATTGCAATGATGTATTTGTAGTTTTATGAACAGTCTCCTTGTGTATCCTCACATTGCATGTGCAAGGTAAAACTGCTTCACTTACCACTTAGTTGTTGCAATATTTAATCCAATAACATAAATTATATATGTATTTAAGAACTTTTTTGTGCAATACAGTCTAATGGTACATAGAAACAACTGCAGCAAACCAGAAACAGGCTTGCATTTTTTAACATCACTAACTGAAAAAAGCCAATTTTTAAGGTGTAGCATTACTCAACATGCTCTACTGAGTACAATACACTGACTTTTTGAAGCCAATATTTCTGTATAGAAAAAGAAAGAGCTATTTATCACTGTTTATTTAAAATAAATCAAGTGGAGGATTCCTCTGGTTGTTCACTGCCAAAACTGTGGCATTTTCATTACAGAGTTTGCAATGTCAAAGAAGGAAAGGAAAAAAAAAAAGAAGGAAAAAAAAAGCACAAACCACTTAAAGGGATCCGTATCTGGGTGACACAATCTATGCGCTGATATTGTTTAATTGTTAAAAGAACAAAGATTTTCAATGTACATTTCAGATGTCAGATACTGTAATTGATTTATTAAAGACTGGCTACCCAGTTCTAACACTGTTGTATAATGTTATGTACTTCAGCAAAAAAAGAAAAAAAAAAAGAAAAAAAAAAGAATAACAAAAACAAGAACAAACACAGAAAGCTTGATAATTTAGTTTTTTTTAATAAAGAAATTTAATAAAAGATTGCCTACATGTAGCATTTTAGAGCATTTTAGAACATTTTGATGAATTGCATCTATCCTGTAAGATTTTTTTTTTCAAAGGCTAAATCCAGTCAAAAAATGTTTTTAAGCAAAGTAATGTTTTACAAGGTGGTGGGTTAAAGAAGACTCCGCTTCTGGCCTCATTGATTTTGAGTAACTCCTTGAAAACAAGGAGTTTGGAGTGTAATATTAAACCAAATTTCAAGGGCTCCTAAATCTGCAGTTCTTACCCAAGCAAAATGCCTACTGAAACTCAATGGGTGTATTTCCTGGGTAGAGAGTCCTGTACTGAGCCCTAAATGAGAGCTAATGCAGCACAGTACTCCAATCACTTTTTTGCCATGGTGGTTTTAGTAGGTGTTTGCTTGGCCTTTTTATCCAAAAATGTCCAATTTTAGGATGCATTTTGATGTTTAAAGAGAGAGTGACTTGGAACTTAAAAAAACCCAACATCTTCATACCTACCATATATGAGACAAATGAGTGTTCGCATCCCTCACAAACTGCTGAAGATAAACCATGAGATTGTTTTGAATGCTAGTTAAATATATATATATGTATGTATGTTTGTATATATATATATTTAACACTGTCAACTCTGGTCTTGTACTAAGACTTTAGAGGCAAGGCTCTTCTCACTTTCCTAGGACTAAATACAGCATACTCCCATTGCTTTTGATGGGTCCAAAAGGTTTTACAGTTGTGTAACTAAGTGGAATCTGGCCCCAGCAAACTTGGCTCCAACCAGCAAGCTACTCCTTGGTGCCAGCTCATGCTGAAATCGCTGCTGCCGAGGCTGCTCTGGCTCTACACAGTAGCTGGTAGGAAACAGGTATTAGTTTATTTCCTGGGGCTTATTTTTTCCTTTATTTTACTACCTCTCTCTCTCTTTTTTTTTTTTTCTCTTAATTTATTGAACATGCTTCAAATAGCAAGTCTGGGGAATTTTTTAATCATTCTTTTTACTTGAAACCTGCGTGCTTTTTTTGGATATATAAGAACAATTTAACAAACTGTTTCTTAAACTCATTTGGTTTTGTAATTTATATAGAATTCAGGAGATGATTAAAAGGGCTATTCTCTATTCCCTATGCAACTATTTTAACTGTTGTAGTGTTTGACAGAATGGGATCTAAAAAAAAAATCTGCGAAGTGGAAAACAAATCTGTTTACAGTGGCGTTGCTGACTATCCTACCATATTCAGCACTTTTAAATATTGTTATTTATGAAAATGTAGTTTAAAATGCAAGACAAAGTATTTATAAATGTTTCTTTTAATAAATAACTGTTTTGTCTGAAAGTGTTATTGTGTTATGACAACTTTATTCATGTTGGTTAGCTACTTACCATTATGAATAAAATATTCAATTATTATACCGATAGAGTAATAGCTATGATGTTTACAAATCCTGAGGGGGGGAAAGTCAGTAAGAAAGGACTGCCTCCTTCTACTGTGAAATACTGTTAGAAGAATGAATTTTTCTGGCTTTTCTTCTTAACTGGAATTTAACTTATGGTCCTACATATGTTTAGTATCATTTAATACCAGTTATATTTACTGTGATACTAAACATATACAGCATCATATATGTATATACTTACATAGTGTAATTTCAAGTTTGTTGGTGTTTGAGGCACAAACATTTGGTTCACACATCTAAACAATGTGTAAGAGACAAAACTGCATGCAAAAGCCTTTACAAATGTAGACTTACATATTCTTAATGTTACTATTTGATGGTGACCTGCTAGTCATAAGCTATCTTTATAAGATATTTCACACAGGTAGAAGTTCTTGTCAAAACAGACAAGTCATCCTTTCAAGGACATTTTTAAAGCTAACCGTGTGGGCCCTAAAATATTACCTGGATTTCTAGCAAAAGATTCCAAAACCTGTATTTGGAAACTGTTACATCATTTTGACAAATATTACACCAGTCTTCAGTGTAATACTGCAATGAAATCACGTTCAAAATTTCTTGTCTTAAATCCTCTATTTGGAGGGGTTTATAAATTGAACATAACTTGTATGAAGTTTCTTTCTTGGAGCAAATGCTCATATTAAAATGATTAATAGACATTTCATTTATCAGTTTGGGTTTCCCAAAACTTTATGAAAAAATGGATATAGTCCAAATGGACAACAACTTGTGCCATAACATGATCTCATTGCCTGTCATACAGTTCTTTGAACACAAAATGTAAAACAGTCAAGCTATTAAACTGATTTATTGTGCATGCAGTGTACAATACACTTTGAAAAACTGCCTAAATACACTTATTCTATAGCCTGGAATAAAATAAGTATGTATTTAACTTGTATTTCAGTTTTTCATGAGAATGTATATAGCTCTATGGAATGTGAGTTACTTTTTTTTGTCATTTTTGTCTGGTGTTTGAGCTTTCCTGTCAAATAGAGCACAATGCCAAACAGACACAAATAAGCAGAGCATGTGGGTACACTCCTAAGACCCTTAGGTTTTGAAGATACTTGAGTATATGTTGTATTTTGCACACATTCAACTTAATGACGTGCATCTGAGCTGAAAGTGGTTTGAGATGCCCAGGATAAAACAAAACCACAGATAACACCAAAAGTATTTAAATTAGCTTGAAAGCACATATGTATGGAGGAGACCAGTGTGTCCACTGGCCAGCCCTGGCAGGGCAAAATGCTCTGGAAATGTGTCCACGCTGTCTCAGACTCATCCAAACATCCATGGAACCCACATCACCCCTTCACAGCACCACAGAGAGTAGATAGAAATCTCACTTACACTAATTATATCCTCTTTTAAATTAGAAGTATGTAGAAGTGTCTGCTAGGCTGTGATCTAAACCAACAAAATACAGTAGACCTTCATCATAACTTAAATAAATGGGGTTTGAACTGTCACTTGATGCCAGACTTGCATCAGTAGTGAACACAATGACCATTTGACCATGAATAGCATATAAAAGAGGTGAGAAGGTTTTTGTAAGAGTAGCTGGCTTGGTCTTACTGCATTAAGGAACAAGAAGTTCCCATACTCAAACCATTGCTGCAAAAGCCCTTTATGTGTCTTCCCCAGATTGCTTTGAACCATGTCTAACTACCTACTCCAAAACACTGCTTTGTTTGTACATGCCCAGAAGCACTCCTTTGGAGCATCTCGGGACACAGCCGCAGCTGCCCAGCCCTGCTCACCTCTGTCCTGAGCACACATTGCAGAGATGAAACTTCAGTCCTGCTTGCCCATCTCAGTCCTCAGGGCTTCGGCAGCAGGTGTGTCTTTTGCAAGACAAAAGAACAACGCAGCAGTGGCACCAACATGAGCTAGAAAAAGGATTACATTAATTGCTCTTTTGGGAAACAACTACTTTCATGTTATGCCAAAAGCCAGATTTTGCCCCTTCCTATATCCACAACCTGTCACTCGGTGGAATTACGTCTTTCCCATTTAAAACAGGGATACAATCCACCTGTCACACCTTGGGGAGCAACATGGGTGAGTGGCAGTGGTTTGAGGTCACTGATGCCCACAATAACCCAGCTGCACTGCGCACCACTGCCCAGCTTACTTCTATGTTTACTTCCAGTAAGTTAATTCTACACTACTGTTATAGCATATTTTGTCATAGAGCTTTATTCAAAGTGGTGCATTGACACTCATGACGATGACAATTTATTCATGTACAATGATGTGGTTATTGCTATCCCACCAGGGTAGTTCACTTGAGAAGTATGGTTACCTCCTTCTGTTAAGACACAAACAAGGATGGAAGAATGGCAAAGATCTGACTTTGACGGCCGTAACATAAACTACTGCCTAATAAAGTTTTATGGCCAGTTGCACATTTTTACAATAACCTATATTCTTCAGTACACGTTCCAAGTACAGCTCAAAGCGATCCAGCCCCCAGTCCCCCTCCCTCCCCGCGCGCTCTGTCAGCGCCAGCCAATCAGAGCGCACCTTCCCCCTCCGCGAGACGAAGGGAGCCGAACCCCTTCGTTCGTTTCCGCCACCGGAGCCCCGACGGCTGATATCGGGGCCGAGCCTCTTCGGCAGCTTCCGGAAACCCGGAAGAGAAACAGCCGAGCGCCTTCGGTTACCTCCGGCGCGGTGGGTTGTCGAAAGAGGGGCCGAGTGCACGGCGCAGTCCTCAGCCGGTATGGAGCTATTGTCGCGAGCTCTTCGCGCAGCCCGAAGCTGCCGGCCAATCGCACTGCCTGCCTGCAGCTACCAAGCGGTGTCTGGCAGGGGCAGCGAGGCGGCAGTACGTCCGCAGCAGCCGCGGCGTGGGCTGAGCGCCTGGCCTCGCTTAGATAAACTGTTTGCCGTCCCCTCCTTAAGCCGCCTCCTGGAGGCGCGGATGCAGAGGGAGGCTGGGCCGGAGCTGGCGGCGCGGATCCAGCGGCTGCGTGACAAGGAACGGGAGCTGCGAGACACACGGGAGCTGGCACTACAAGGTGAGGCGCTTCAAAAGGCCTGTGCCCTGGGCCGCCGCGACGGGGAGCGGGGCGGGGGAGAGGTCTGTAGGGGAGGGGCGTGGTGGAGCGGTCCATGGGGCCTCGTGGGCGGTGCGGGGTAGAATTTGCATAAACCGACGTGATTGGGTGACTTCCCGGAGGGGGCGGGTGCAGGCGGATGAGTGGCACTGCCGACCTGTAAGGGTATCGACTGCGCGTGCGTGGGATGTGTGCCGTCGCGCGGGGGCGCGCCCGGGGCTGCACAGTACTGCTAACAGCTCTCGTTGCTTTGGCTGCAGGAGATGACAGACGCTGTTTGAAAGGGAAGTGTGTTGTGTTTCCTTTTTTCTCCCCTGTTCATTCGCTTCCAGCATGGAGTGAAAAAGGAGAAATGCTTCTATTGGAAAAGTTAATAACTGGCCGAAAGCTGTTAGTTTCCGTTACATGGAAATGGAGTGAAGGATTTTTGTCTCCCTTCAGAACCTATGTCATTAAAACCTGATGTTGATCTTAAGCAAAGTGACCATAAGGGTTTAGTTGTTCACTGTGAGCACTTCTGTAGCTCATCCTTAAAAATATTTCCATATAATTGGATCACAGAATATGTGAAATTGAAAGGGCTCCACAAGGATCGTAGAATCGTAGAATGGCCTGTGTTGAAAAGGACCACAATGATCATCTAGTTTCAACCCCCCTGCTATGTGCAGGGTCGCCAACCACTGGACCAGGCTCCGCCTCCAGCCTGGCCTTGAATGCCTCCAGGGATGGGGCATCCACAGCCTCCTCGGGCAACCTGTTCCAGTGCGTCACCACCCTCTGTGTGAAAAACTTCCTCCTAATATCTAACCTAAACCTCCCCTGTCTCAGTTTAAAACCATTCCCCCTTGTGCTGTCACTATCCAAGGATCATTGAGTCCAACTCCTGGCTCCACACAGGGCCACCCAAAAATCAGAGCCTCTGTCTCTTAAGTGTTTTTAGAGCTTATTTTACATTTGTATATTAAAATATGCAACTGTGCTATGAAATAGATTCATTCTTCAGAATAACTTAATGAATATCTGATTCTGTTGGCCTTAACTCTAGGCCTTGATCAGACAGTAGTCAGTCTAAAATAAAGAAGTAGATGGATGCAGGTGACCAACTTAGTGTGTTTAAGGTGTCACAGTTCGTCAGCCACTCAGCCATGTGTGCTTCTTGCCAGCTGTAAGTAAAGCATACTTGTTATTGAAACCAATTTACACGTGCTTTTTTTTTTCCTTTCCTTTTTGCAGAAGTGATTTGGAAAAAAATAATCCCCAGATATTAAATGTGATCTTTAAAGTCAACAAAATTTATTTTAAAATGTAGTTAATCACTAACGTGAATTACAGTACTGAAAAGGTGTGCATTTGCTGTGAGGGAATCTCCCAGACTCAGCTGTGCACAGAGTTGGTGGCTGGCATCTTTCTTTTTGGTCTTTTGCCATTGACTATGCAGTTTTGTCTTTGTGTTTCCACACCCTTTCATTATGTGTGTGATTTTCTCCTTTTGGGGGGTTTATTTTGTTTTCTTTTGGGCAAGTGAGCTGAATTACTACAGGTCAGAGGTGGTTCAAGCTGTATTTTGTTTAAGTCTGAAGTTTGATACTGACCAGGGAGTGGGAGGAAAGGACATCTTAACATATTTAAACAGTATCACAGGAAAACAAGTCTAACTGTAAACCATTAGTGTTGATCAGTCAAGTATCATCTTAAAATTACATGTTCCTCTTATGTGAGGAGTCTGGCATGTTTATGTCTTTCAGCAATGTGTTAGAAATTCTGCGGCTGCTTTACAATAACTTCTTACAGGTAGGGTACTTGAAGTTACTGCTACTGACATGCAATTTTTACGTACGGCAGTAGTCCTGTTAATGAAACGTTAACTGTGGGACTCCTCTACCCTTTGGTCCTTGATGTCCCTATCACAGTGAAATACAGGAGGGTGTTCCCCAGGATCCTGGGGTGGCTGAGGTGGGAAGGCCCCTCAGGGAATGGCTCAGCCCACTGCCCAGAGCAGAGTCACGCATAGCTCAGGGCTGTGTCCGGTTTGGGTCAGGCGTCTCCAGGAGTGGGTGAGACCCCTGAACATCCCTGGGCAACCTTCTCCAGCTTTTTGCCACCATTACAGTAAATAGTTTTTTTTTTTTTTTTTCTTATGCCTAAGTGGGGTTTCTTATATTTCAGATGTAGAAGCATCTCACTCAAACAATAGATACTGTTTGTCTTTGTTCTAGATCATAACATTAATCACGTTTTCTGACAGATTTGGTGCGATTTCGTTTATTTTGTAGGGTAAGTTCTTCACATGGTTATTTTTCAGAAGGTTTTCTGAGAGTACCACTGGTTTAAGTCTGAGGATTAACCATACTCAAATATTCCAGATGAGAGTGAAGATCTGCGGAAACTTGCGGAAGGGGAAATTGTTTCCTGTGAAGAAGAGATAGCTGAACTGAAACACCAGGTTAGATTACCTCTGAAAGCTTGTTATTTCCTTGCCATTCCTAAGTTAACAAAGCCAACTTGTCCTCTCATTAAATAAGATACGTATGATTAACTGTACTCCTTCCCCCCCTTCCCAACCTCCACCAACTATACTCCTCAACCAATGTCTGTTACCTAAGGAAAATGGAAAATGCACATTGCATATAGATAGTCGGTAGCTGTATTCTTTGTATCAGTTCATCCTGATAGGTAGGTGCTGTAGGTAGTTTGTCTCTTCTGGAGGTACCTTTGTGGGTGTTCATCTTGTTATTGGTTGGAAACTTTCAACTTGCATGATGTGGTTTGGAAAAAAATAGTGTAATACAAGTAACTGCTTGAGACTGCTACCTTGTATAGGTTCTACATAGTATCTATGGATATTTGTATCAAAATAGTTACCTGTATGTAAACTGTTAACATGTTCCTAATGCTACTGGCAAACTAGAAGCTGGTTGGCTGTTAGTAGAAATAGACTATAACTCACATTCTTTGTTCCTTTGACAGCAATAGGACAGTCATCTTATTACAAAAAAAAATGTAGATATTTATGATATATGCTAAAAGAAGAAAGGGAAAGCTAAAGTAGAAAGAGACATCACCTAATACTGGTAAAGAAGGATGATTGAAAATTATTTATAAGTCATACAGAGTTTTAGTCGATCCTTCAGAACTGTTATATAGTTTTTGGTTCTAGTATTCTGGTGTATCTTTATCCAACAGATCAATAAAGCCATCTCACTTTTAAATAAACAAAAATAGTATAGCTGAGTTGGTGTTGAAGAAATGTAATCCAGAGCATCATCTTAGTTCTGAAGTCGATATTGGTTTAAAAAGGAATCTGATGGGAGAGGAGATGCTTTGTTTTCTTGCAGGGATCATTATGTATTCTATGGTGTCCAACCGGTGCTGTGCTTCTAATTGATGAAAAGTTCTATGAAGTTTTGTGGGTCTTGAAAGAAATCTTTTGTTTCTGCAGACAGACACAGGGAGGCTTCTGGCAATGCAGCATCTTGCCCTCCCTATTCCTGTGTATTAATTCAAGGGTTGTCAGAAGGCACTGAGCAGACAGCCCTCTGGAGAGTCTGTGAGTTAATGCAGGAGAATGCAGAGCAGATAAATTATTGCGAGGCATTTTATACATTATCAGTTCTGGTTTGAAGGGGGAGATCTTAGATGAGTGTTTTTGCATTCACAGATAGTATTGCTTTTGATTCCTTCAGAAGAAACAGACAACAGTGATCTTGTCATGGAAGTAACTGCTGGAGTTGGAGGACAGGAAGCGATGCTGTTCACTTCAGAGATATTTGATATGTATCGACGATACGCTGCCTATAAAAAGTGGAAATTTGAAATATTAGAATATTTTCCCAGTGAAATAGGTCAGTAATTTAAACAATTACAAAGTTTATTTTTTATAACTTTTTAATTTAAGCTGAAACATTCATTCTTATGCCACGTGAATTTCCTGACTACAGGAAACTAACTTCTGGGAAGTTATATTTAGAAGCAGAGATTGAATGTATGGGTACAATTTTCTTCAGCTTCTGTATTTGAGAGTGAAATCCCACTTGAGAAGCACTATTAAAATACTAACATACTAAAAAAAGAAAATTACCTTTCAGTAGTTTCAAAAAAGTAGAAATGAAACTACATGCTTGCAGATAAGAATTTCAGAAGGTCATGCAGATATGTTTTAGTTTTATATAACCTGTATTTGTAAAAAGAAATATATATTTTTTAATTTTATCTTGATATGTTGTTCTATTTACTTAAAAATACAAACAGCTTGTGTTTATAGGTTGGTTTAAAGGCAGGTTGAAAGTCCATTTATTGTTATGGTGGGGTTTTTTTGGCAGAGAGGAAAACGTTATGATTAAAAGGATTCTTGGCATTTAATCTAAAATATCTTGAATTTTTTCAAGTAATGTCAGTTGAGGATTGTATAAGGAAAGGAGATGTTTGGATATAGCTCGTGTAACAGCTAGTGGATACACAAAGTGAGGGAGGTGTTGAAACTTTGAGAGGAGAACTAAAACATATGATTACCTAAGAAAGCCTTTGAGTAAAATTTAACCTCTCAGTTTTTCAGCTTAATGATGCTAGTGAAAAGAGGCATCTTTATAAAAATAAATAGCATAAAGTAAAGAGCAACTTGTAGCTGAATGCAAGGAGATTAGAAACTGGTGTACTTGGTGATGAGGAGCTGTTGATTCTCTGCATCTCTGGGAGCAGTGTGTTTACAGAAAGGGAGCGTGGTAGGTTTACATAACAAACAGAGGCAGGGACATTAATTTACTGATTGTACCAGCTGGTGTGTAAATTTGTTTCACAAAAATCAGGCTGCTATCTCTGTGTGACTTTTCTGCGCTGACGCTTCCATCGCTGTTGAAAGTCTTATTACCAGGTTAATTCAGCAGGCAAACTACATACAAAAAATCGATTAGTTTTCAGGTGATCCAGTACAACAGAGGAAAGAGAAATACTCATGGAGAGAGTGGAAGCAGAAAAATATGACTTCATCTCCTTCCAACAGCTGAAGGTTCAGTGAGCTCAAGTTAACTGCAGTCTGAAATATGATGGTGTGCATGAGTGGTGGCAGGGACTAGGTTTTTTGACTGACAAATTGCTAGTCACAGTTCTCAGCAGGCTGGACTTCCTAAGTCTGTGTTGACAGATCTGCAGCCTTGCTGTTACGCATAGTGTGGTGAGTAAAGCTAGTGTATTTTGGTAACCTATATTTTGCTGTGGCTGTAATGTATATTTTATAGTGGGAATGGATTTGTAGATGAGTGCTCATGCAGTTTGCAACTAGTAGCTTGAAACTATTTGTACTTTCATCAGCATCCTTTTTTGTTTGTTATAGCCATGAACAGTTAATTCATAGCTTTAATTATGTTCTTATTAACTCTTCTGATAAATAGGTATTGATAAAAAGAAAACAGCTTGCTTGTGAAACATTGAAGACGTAGTTGGAAAAGCTAGGAAGTTACGGGATGCAATCCATCAGAGCAACTAATCTCTCCTCAGTCAGTACTTCACCAGAAGCTGAACTAGCTTCTGAAATGACAGAAACTTACTTTCTTTTAAAAGCAAATTGAATCATTGTAGTACAGGTTAGATGAGTATAAATGATATGAGGGAAAGGGATGAGTCTTCCTTATTTCATACCTCAAGAAGAGGGATTCAAGGAGGAAGTCAGCTTGAGTAGGGGCAGTCCCACTTTCTAGGCAGCTGCCAACTTTACATCCCTTCTGTGTCTCTGCTTTAGCGGTTTTGAGGCCGCAGTGCTAATTGGATCAATCTGCTGATTTGGCTTGAAAGTTACCTATTGTTACTGGATAGTTAAGGCAGATCTTACTCAACTAGCAGCCCTGAGATTACAAGAGAAAGGGAGCTGTGCTTGACTACCCTTTTGGTGAAAGCTCAATTCTTAGATAACGAACATGAACCTGCAGAAGTATTTTTTTCAGTGCCTGAAATTGGAAATCAGAGTCATAAATTAATACATAATACATTAATACATTAAGCCATTTTTTTCTTATTGAAGCTTCTTGTTTAATGGAGATAGATACATATCAGAACTGTTTTGGCTGCTGAGGGCTTGCCTATACAATGAGATGAATATTTAGGGAAGTAGGATATAAATTTACAGAAAAAAAAATAGCCTTATTCTTTGTTTGCCTCTTGCAGTGCATTTCCTCACCATACTCATTTTTTACGGCCACACACACATCATCCAAAACTTGAGATGCTGGGAATAAGTTGTAAGGTAGAGCCAGTGTAGATGGCACAGCCACCACATTCCTACACAGTTCCTTAGGTCCTGTGTTTAGTGCGAAGCAAGTTAAAGATATTCACTGGTATGCCAGGTGGTTATATCCTATCCGCTTAATTCTTAGGGACTGCATGAGCAAAAGTAAGGTCCTATACTAAAAGGTCAAGCTTCCTCACTTCAGAGAGCTCCATAATCTGGACATGAACAGGTTAATAATGTGAATGTTAAGCATGGCTGCAGCTAAGAATTAGTCTGAATCCACTCTTAACTTACGTTACAGACATACCACCAGAAATGACTGAGAAATAGCACATTTGAGGTTTAACATGCACAGTAAAGCACAGTCCCACGTTATTACTTATCCACTACTCCTTGCTCTTTAGAAGCATGTGGAAACATAGATATCGAACCTTGTTGCAGTCTAAGGTGACATGTAAGGAAACTAAGGGAGCTTAAGCTCCTTCTTTGCACCTCAGCTTTACAGAATGGAGAGGGACATTTTCAGTTAGTGGCAAATAATAGAGTTAGTAGGAGCTTACTGTATTTGACAGACCTATGAAGTGTCTGCAATGTAAAAAGTAAAGAATAAAAATTAGTCGAGGGTTTGTTGAAATTTCATCAGATTTGACTGCGTTTCTTGATAAACCTGAAATTACTGTGTATTGGTAATAGTATATTTGAAGCAATGTGACCTAAATAAATACCTTTCTTAAACTAGTTTCTTGGTCGTCTTGTACTAAGCTCCACATTACCACAATTGCACAATTATTGCTACTGACTTAAAGTCTCCTGAACATATCACAGATGTAGCTGCAGCTCAGATAGGCAGACTGTACCACACGCTGTCAATGTACTAATGCCAGGACAAGTGAGGGAGAAAAGCCAGGACGTTAGCTTTTGCAATGAACTGCGGATTACATAATTAATCTTGTCTGGAGTGCCATTGAATTTTGAACATTCAAGTTACTTTTTCATCTGATTTGGCTTGGCTTCTTCCTCGTGTGCAGGAAATGCTTATTATATTTTTTGTTGTTGTTGTGATTTATTTTTTGGTTTGGTTTTTTTTTTAGTACTTGCTTTTACACATAAAGAAGCAAGTATGTTTTAATTCCAGCACTGCAAACAAATGCACAAGTTATTTAGTTTATATATATGTTCTTTTACAAGAAAGGTTATTTTGTTTATTTGAATACTGTTTGCACAATAATTAAGATTTCACAGTATCTATTAGAGTGTACCTTACTGATTCAAACAGAAGTTTTTGGTGTGTATTCTTATTTGTTAAAATACATGCTTTAGAGTCATATTTATTCTAATCGTGATGGTTTTGTCTTACAGAGTTAGTTGTAGATAATGACTATAAATCAAGAACTGCTTGTGTCGAGTGATGCATTTGATTGGAAAGTAGTGTAGGTCTCTACAAGTGGGAGTGAAATTTTAGAATTCACAGGGACATAAATGAGGTGAAAGTAAGGAAAGAGGCAATTTCAGCTGATTTTGACAAACCTAACTGTACAAAGTAATATGTTTCAGTAAAGTTAGGAACATTAAATTTCTGTAGAACAAAAACATTTGCAGTAGTAGTGAAAAACCTGGCCTGCATTCTGGCTGGTGACTGACTTCTGTACTGTGCAGTATTACCACATTCTATGTTCTCTTCATCTTCCTTTTTTATAAAGCTGTTACCTTGTCCCTTAACCTAGAGAGAGCCTAAAATGGTATTTCTGAGAAGTATGTATGTGCCTCTTATTTTCCTGGGCTGTGCTTTCACGTTGAAAGACTTCATACAGCAATGTTCTTTCAAGGTTTTCTCTTTTCCAGTGTCTTCCTTGGCACACCACCTGCTCTGCTGAGAATGGGATCTGGGAACTGATTTGGATTAGAAAACAAACCAGGGTCAGGTTAAAAAAAATAACAACATTCACTTATAGTGCCATCAGTTCTCTAATCTTTCAAACAGTTATACTAGCACAGTTGAAGGGATTGCACTCTGGCAAACAGGGAGGAGGAAGAATGCCATCAGCTAGTATTGCAGCGAATTTTCTGTCTTGATTGTATTGGGTCTTAGTTCGAAAGTTCCAATTCTGAACGTTCTGTGCTAACTTTCAGTATGTTGCTGTCAAATGTTTTGCTTAATATGCGGGTAAGGGGGCAGGATAATTCTGATGGAGTAGAAAGTTAAAATGAAATGGAAGGGCAAAGATGAGGCATAAAGGAGAATGGGGAAGGAGAATTTATAAAAACCAGATGTCCCTTGTAAGTTAAAAGACGTACTGTGGTGGGTTTTTTCCTTCCCATTACGTGTTGAGGTTCTCAAATACAACTCAAAAGAATTTGATGTTTTGAAAGCCACTTTCAGCAACTACTTGATCTTCACATAAACTTATTATTGGTGTCAGATTTCTGCTATAGTTGAAGTATTGTATGTGTGTGTGGCTCATAAGCAACCTTTTATGTATATATAAAAGATGTAATTGGATTCTGTTAGAAGAACTTGACTGTCCTTTACTTGATATATTGTGGGAGTATGTATGTTTTGGAGTTCTCCTGCATTTTTTATGTGATTCTACCCAAGCATCAAAATGATAAATGTTTAGTTTTAAGAAATAAACAACAATGATGCCTAAGTATGCTTGAAATGTAATAACACGTGGCCAATAGTGTTTACACTTTTACAACTGTTTTTTATTTAAGGTGGCCTAAGACATGCAGTTGCCAGTATAGCAGGCCTTGATGCTTACAAGCACATGAAATTTGAAGGAGGAGTGCATCGTGTTCAGCGGGTGCCAAAGACAGAAAAACAAGGGCGCATTCACACCAGCACAATGACTGTTGCAATATTACCCCAACCCACTGAGGTAATACACTGTTTTTAGTATAACAGACATTACCATATGCAATGCTTTTACTTGCCATATTGCTGATGCAAAGTTTTTTCTGTCTGTTTAGTTGTTCTCTCTTAATTATGATTTTGCTTTTTAATCTAAAAGTTTTAAGTCGTATTTGTTTGTTTATTTTTGCCTAGGGGAATGAAATAAAGAATTTCTATATTTCATCATAATCCTTATCTCAAACTCACTGGCAGTTTACTTCACTGTCACTTGAAAATTTACTGTAACTGTGCCTTGCATGTTCAGTGGATGCAGTGGCAAAAGACTGATTCAGTTTAGAGAGGACATAGAGGTTTGTTTTAGCATCCCTCTTCCCCATTTTTATACTATCCTCATTTTCCCCTTCCACATTTGCTTGGTTATAAATAATTGGCTAATGATTAGAACTTTGGATGTTCATCCTAGCAAACTGTCAAAATATTTTATTTCTTCCTCTTGTCCATAAGCTGTTTCATTACTTCCTCCCAGAGATCACCACCCCGTTCCAGAGCCAACAAAGTCAGTGTGTTCCCTTTTATCTGAAACCCATCTAGTCAAGTTCAAACACTGTTCAACTTGTCTGAGGGAGAGTGCAGAGCTTTCAGAAGAGGGGGAAGATTAGTGCTAATGGATGGTTATATCTTTGATTTCCCAGCTTTTTGTATACTTTAGGAAAAAAAAATTAGTCTGATCTTGCCTGAATATGTTTATTCAAAATAAACCAGCTATGCATATTTGACTTCTTTTCTTTTTGTCTCTCATGACAGATGGAGCTGAAAATTAATCCAAAAGATTTGCGAATAGAAACAAAGAGAGCTAGTGGAGCTGGAGGGCAGCATGTCAATACCACAGACAGTGCTGTACGGATAGTTCATATTCCAACAGGTGCTTCAGTTTTCCTTAGTACAAGAACTACTCTGTAAAAATACGGTCATAATTTCCTTTGTACTATGTTACTTGAAACAACAGTTTCAAATTTGGGTAACTGTAAAGCAAAGTTTTCGTGTCATTTTTGTGTGTGCAGAAAATATCCATAATGATGTAAAGGCAGTGTCTTGTGCCTACCCTCGTTTGTAATAGTTAAGGCCTTAGTAGGTAAGCTATCCATTTTTCCATTAAGTGTGACACTCTTGAAGTATTCAAATCAATTTATAAGAAAAAGTTTCATATTAAGCTTTCAACTAACAGAAAAGAAACTGAAAAACAGGTTAAAATCTTAGGACATAGTTTTTCTTGACTGTTCTCTGAAAGAGAGATTGCTCTTTTTCCTTATTAAACTGTTGTTTTAAGTATCATCTGTTGCAGAGTGTACTTAGGTTGCCAGCTTCCATTTGTCTTCTGGCTCCTTTCCCATAGATTACAGACATAATTACAACACCCATCCCCAGGGCTCAGGTTAGGAAATTTAAGAGGGGTAAGATACACCCTCAAATGCTACCTGATGGCAGCTATCATATCTTTTATTGCCGTTTCTAAGCTTTTAACTTCCTTTTGAGCAATCCACAACATCTGCCTTGACTTTCATTGCTTTTTAACTTTTCCTCTTCTTCACCACAAACATTAGTCAGGCTTTACAGCCTCAGGGTAATCCTGAGTACACTTTATCTTTGCACATCCAGGTTTTTGCCACCCGTTTCTTTGTATTTATTGAATACATAAATCCACTCAGCACTTGTTGCATCATCTCAGTAAAGTAGAAGGTAAATAGTGAAGATGATAGAATTCTACTTAAGATACAGTGACAGAAACGTACTCAGATTAGAGAAGTTTTGTATTGTTTTGGTTTTTTTTCCAAAGGTGCGGACAAAAAGCAGCAAATGGTCTTACTTAGCTTTTGCTGAAGGCAGTTATTAGGTTGTTTTATAGAAATCTTAAAATGTGTTGCAATTATTTTTGTGTTTATGCAGTAGGGATAGTGCGTAGGGGTTTTTGTTGGGTTTTTGTTGGGTTTTTTTTTGCATTTCACCTAGTCAGAAATTTTCTTACTTATCTTTGTAATCTCTCTTCCTTTACAAATATTCTTTTACTTTCAATTTCTCTCGTCCCAAGTCCATTTACAAGTCTTCATTGTGACCCCAAAAGTTGTTTTTAAAGTTTGTTTTAAGACAGCAAAAGATGTCTTTCATACATGAATGCTAAGTAATTATGCATCAGTATACTGTAATCTTACCAGAGTTACTTATAGTATTTCCAAATAGAAACTTAGGTTTTACCATCTTCTTCCTGCATTTCTTCTTCCTGCTCTTTTCTTGGGTTGTTCATTTATTGTCTTAACTTGAATTGCATATTTTTGGGAAGAAACCATACTTTTTTTTTTTTTGTATGTTCTGTATAGCCACTATCTAATGTACATTACTGCTATTTTAGTGCTAAATTTCCTGGAACTGTGGTCAGAAATTATAGATATCTTCCATAAGTTTATCATTTATTTCATTGTTCAACGTACCAAAATAAATTTATTTTCTTCTGCCATAAAGCTTAAAACATAACTCAGCCTGCAATTCTCTCCCAAAATACCATCAGACACGAAGGAGCCTGGACTTTTACCTTCCTTGTCCAAATATACATATTTTTTTTTCCTCATAATTAAAGTCTCTAGAAATTGCAAGCTCTTTTTTTATATATGTTAGAATTTAGTGTTAATTCTCATTGTATTTTTGACAGGGGTCACATCTGAATGTCAGCAAGAAAGATCTCAAATTAGAAACAAAGAGAAGGCTATGCAAATGCTTTGTGCTAAACTATACAACATCAAACTAGAAGAAGAAACCAAAAAGAGAAACAGTGTTCGAAAGATTCAAGTAAGTTTCATTTTGTGAAGATTTAATTCTGTATGAGCATATGTTCTTGGGGGTTAACTCCTGTGTTCTTTCACAATGTAAGAGCAATTAGTGTGACTACTGATCTAGTCTAAGCACTATATAACAGATTCTGTGTGTTTATGAGGAAGAGAAAGCTTTCATTTTAAATGCTTAATCAGTATTTCACCCTTCCTATAAGAAGGATTTTAATCAGTGTTGTAAACTGATTCTTCTTGTTTGATAGATTGGAACTAAAGGAAGATCGGAGAAGATCAGAACATACAACTTTCCACAGGACCGGATTACTGACCACAGGATAAGCAGATCAGTGCATCATACTGAGTGCTTCATGTTAGGGGAAGAAATGCTAGATGAAATGATACAAACTCTGAGGGAATACTCTGATTATGAATCTTTAATGGAAATTATTTCAGAACATGGAAATTGAATCATGCTCTTTGTCAAGCCATGTCTACAGGTATAGATACTCGCCTACAAAGAACTTCTTGGAGTACCATTCAGAGAACACAGCTGCTTTTCAGATAATGAAAGCTGGTTTCCTTGTGACTGATGAACAGTATTCTTGTTGAGTTAAGCACCTTGTTGCTGCTGCAGTGCGCTTGAAGTAAATTTGACTGGGCCGGATGTATCTGCAGTTTTTAACCTTCTCCACAGAGAAGATACTGATACACCACTCTCAAAAGGTATGCATTAAAAATGAGCTATTTCTAGTTCCAAATCTCGTCCAAACAATAGTTTCAACATCACCACAGTGTCAAATAGCTTAGTCAAGATAACAAAAAAAACCCTGTTTTGTGTAGTAATAGGAAGAAAGTTATAAATGAACACACTACTAATCTGCAGATTTGTTAATGACTTATACGTGGTATGGGAGAGGGAGTTCTTATAAAATCAAGCAGAAAGAATTGTGTGGGAATACTCTTTGTTCCAGCAAGAGTTCTAGAAGAGAAGTCGCTAGTTTTGTGAGTTCTTTTTAAAAGGAATGTTTCTGTTCTTGTGTCAGAACTGAAAAAAAAAAAAACAAAATTGGGTGACTGTCTTGAGGGCTGATCCAATTTCAGTCTCCATTTCTATGCAGTTTATTTTTAATTGAATCTGCATTTTACTGATTTTTTTTTTTTTCTCTCAAGTTTACATGAGTGGCTGCTCACTGTTTTAAACTATTCAGTTTAACAGCATCTTAAAACGTTTGTACGAAGTGTAAAAACTGCCTTTTTCATCTACTAATATAGGTACGCATTCCTGTCTGAGGTTGAATAAGACTGCATTTTTAAAGTATTTAAGTATTTGTGGTAATACAAAACTTGCTGCATCCATGCTACATTATCCCATCATTCGTTGTAGGTATATGTGTGTATACACGCACAGAATGTATTCAAAGTACCAGTAAATAAGAAATGAGAACCTAAGGAAAATATTACTATGAATACAGTTGTTTACTTTGAGACTTACTAGTGTAAGAAATCAGACTAAGAACGTAAATGCAGTAAGTAAATGCAGGAGTTTGCTACAGGTAGCTTACAGAAACATGGCTAAGCATGCTATACAAAACTTGACAAGGAATGAAAATCCAAAACTGATCATTATCAGTTTATCATATCAAAGAATGGCTTAAGTTGGTGGGGACCTTAAAGATCATCTAGCTCCAACCCCCTGCCGTGGCAGGGTTGCTAGCCACTAGACCAGGCTGCCCAGGGTCCCATCCCACTTGGCCTTGAACCCCTCCAGAGATGGGGCATCCACAACCTCTCTGGGCAACCCAGTCCAGCTTGTCACCATCCTCTGAATAAAAAAAATTTCTTCCTAACATCTAACCTAAATGAACTGTAATTTATTTTGAAGCTGTTCCTCCTTGTCCTATTGCTATCGGACCATGTAAAATGTCAGTGCTTCTCTTGCTTGTAAGCTTTCTTCAAGTACTGGAAGGCCCCAGTAGTATCTCCCCAAGCCTACTCCAGGCTAAACAAGCTCAACTCCCTCAACCTTTCTTCACAGGAGAGGTGCTCCAGTCCTTTGTGGACTCCTCTGGACCTGCTCCAACAACTCTGCATCCCTCCTGTGCTGGGAGCCGCAGGCTTGTATACAGTACTCCAGATGGAGCCTCACAAGGACAGAGAAGAGGGAGGCAATCACTGCTCTTTCCATGCTGGCCATCCCTCTTTTGGTGCAGCTGGCCTTCCGGGCTGCAAGAGCATACTGCTGGCTCCTGTACAGCTTTTTGTCCATCAGAATTCCCAAATCCTTCACATAGCTGCTTTCGAGTTTGTCTCCCGGTCTGTTCTCATATCTGGGATTGCCTCGACCCAAGCGAAACACCTTCCACTTGGCCTCATTAAACCTCATCGTAACATAGTGTAGAGATCTCTTTGGTCTGCCATTGCAGACTTTATGCCATAAAGGCTTGAAGTCTCTTTTATGCTCTGTATTTGTTTTAATGCAAGATTTGTATGTAGGTTGCTCGAAAAATTATGCCTCCTGTTTATTTTCAGGGCAACTACAACAGATGCAAGGTGCACAATAACACTATTTGATAGAGCAAATTCTCAGCTACAAACCACAATTTTTTACCATAGTCACCACCATTAACTATGTGCAGTTGGCAGCAGCAAACAGGAGCCTGCATGCTGCATTTGTCGTCAGCAGAGGTGACTCACTGGTGCCACTGCTGAAACACACCACCCAACCCTCACTGTGCTCACGTTCACTGGTTGGTGGCTGCCAACGTTCAGCAAGCATCTATGAATGTCAATGGGTACTATTTTTTCTGGGTGCCATGGAGGCATTACTTTAGGAGCAGCCCGCATGGTATCACTGCATTTGTGGCCTTCCTGAGCTGTGAGATGGCACTGTAAGGGTGGTGGGGTACCTCCTTACATCCAGTCTGTTCTCAGGATGCCAGCAACTAAAAGTGCCCATTATACTTTAAAAGAAGTCCTCCTCCCTGTGTCAGCGGTGGGGAAGAGAGATGATGAGGTGTACTGTCCATGTAACATGTTCTTCCCTGGAAGAGTTCACTGGTGGTGAATTCATACCGTGTGCATGCAGAGAGATGCTGTGACTGTCCCATACACATCCATTTGAAAATGAATGGAGATGGAGGAAGGCGGCAGTAGCACTCAGAGGCGACGCAGCAGCGCTTCAGCAACTCATCCTTTTAAAAAAGCAGTGGGAGACCCTCCACGCGGGCAGGGCGGGGGAGGAGCGTAGCAGCGCCCGGAAGCAGGGTCTGCTCGCACAGACAGGGCGCGGGTCAAGCAGCGACCGCGCGCTAAACGGCTCCCGCGCTGCCGGGGCCGAGGGGCGAGCGCGGCCGGGCGGGAGATGCTCGCGGCCACACCTCCGCGGAGCGCGCGCGCGCGCCACCGCCCGACCACTCTTCTCTCACCCCGCCTGCCGAGGAGGGAAAATGGCAAGGGGGCCGACTTCGTTCGCCGCGCCTCGGATTGGCCCCCGCCTCCTGCCCTCCTCCCCATTGGCCGCTTGGCCGGAGCCGGCGGCGTCCGATTGGCTGGTGCTCTTTTGGTACCAAATTCAAAGTTTTAAAAGTACCCGGTGAGGGCAGCCGCGCACACCCAGCTCGCGGGACGCGGCGGCTGCAGTGCTACAGGTGAGCGCCGGCTGCGCCGTGCCGTACGGGGCGCTCGGGGCGGGGTGGCGCCGAGCTCGGTGCTGCACTGGGAGTTCTGCGCTGTGAACTCCTGGGCGGCGGGGCGGGGAGCGCCGGCCGAGTAGCGCGGGGATGAAGTAGGGGCACTGGGAATGGGGGTCCCTGAGCCCTGCTTGCTCTCTCCCTACCGACGGCACTGGGATGGGATAGCGATGGATGGAAAAGGCGGGACGCTCCGGTCCCGCTGCCGCGCCGCATGTTGGACGCTGCCCGCCCCACACCCGCCGCTCTGGGGCCGGGCTGTGCCGTGCGGCGGGGCGCCCATCCCAGCGGTGGGCAGCGCCTCTGCCGTCTCCCCCTCAGCCCGCGGGGCCGTTCCGCCGATGGGAGGCATCCGCCGCCGCCCCGCTACCACCATTTTGTGGGGGAAAGCCGCCGGTTCGGGGAAAGCGCGGGTCCCTGCCCCCAGCCGAACAGGAGCCGCTCGCTGACAGTGCGGGGTATGGGCCCGGCCTGGGGGCTCCGGTGCTCGCGGCGGAGGAAGGGGTGGGGGGTCTGCGTCTCCTGCCTCTGGCTTTGGTTGTACAAAGGCAGAGGTGGATTCGTTCCATTCTTCCCCGGCACGTAGGTACGGAGGAGCGGGTTTTTCTCCGAAGTGCCTTGAAGGAGTTCCATTTTCTTTATAGCTTTTGTCAATCCACTGAAATTACCTGAATTCCCTAAATTAAATATCGGCTCGGATGGAGGAGCCTCTCTTTCATAGCGATTCCGAAGCATATGGGAAATGCCTTCCCCGCAGGTTTGGGCAGCAGCGCTGGCTCCCCGCGCCCATCCCCCCGCAGTCGCAGCACGGAAGAGCCCCGCACTTGGCGGGCCGGAGGGAGCGGGCAGCGCGGGCCCCATTTCCTCCGGCAGCCACCAGTCCCTGCGCCTCTGCCTCTCACCCGCCAAAACCACGCCTGTAGCCCTACTTCACCTTGAGCACTACTGCTGTCCCCGCGTATCCACGTGGTCTGGCTCATTTCTGCTGTGCCATTCACCCCCCTCCCTTCCCAAAATTGTGCCTGCATATGTCTGTAGCATTGCCTCTGGCCCTGGGGTGCCAGTCCTTCGGGCAGCCCTGGGCTGGATCTGCTCTTTCCTGGGCACTCCGCTGTCTCTTCTGGCCTTCGGAGCCACTGCTACCAAGGAGCAAGTATCCCCATCGTATCATTGCACTAGGACAGGAATGGGAGGCACTGGTGTGTGAAACCAGTCTAAATTGGTGGAATGACGACAATGTAAAGCATTCCTTCATTCCAGCTATATGCAGCATCTAGCTCTAGCTTTGAGTGGTTGATCAAGCTTTTAGGTCCACTATTTGTCCGTGCTTTAGGCTCTAGAGGGTCAGTTGAATGGAAGCTAAATTCATGCTTCCCAAAGAAGGCACATCTTAGCAACAGAAAGACTTTGTGATGCAGTTTAGGATGTGCACTAATATATTCCCTTTTGTTACCTGCAGAATACAAACAGAACAATGAAATCCAACTTTAATCACTCTTTCAAAATGAAATGTGATTTCAATCGAACGGCTCTTCACGGTGGGTTCACACCTGTAAAGTCTGCTGCAGAGAAAACAAAACTGGAAGAACCCTGCCCTTTGAAATTTGGGGAAGAGCTTTGCAGAAGCTGTGCTGAAGAGCATCAGAAAATACTGAGTGAACCATACCATGCAGCCCCCAGAAATCTAGATCCTGAAGATGAAGGAAAGCCTGTACATAACAAAGAAAACAAGCATGTAACCCAAAGATTTGATGAAGGGGTCTATGAAATGGAGGCACTGGAAAATAGTAAACTTAATGAGGACAGTGGTTATTCCTCTATGTTAAGTAGCCAATACAGTGATGCAACAGAACAAGAGGACAGCCTGCCCTTGGCTGGAAATCTCTGTAGCACACCACAACACTGCCTTGAGAAGAATGAGATCCAAGTACAGTCGTCCAAGAAGACTTTGTTACCTGTAAGCCGTTATGAAGAAATGATTTGCTCAACTTTGAAAAAAAGTGGTAAAAGAAATCTCAAATCTTGGACTGCCTTAGACAGAACTGTTTTCAGGGATAATTTTGAACTTTGTAATCTAATTGGAAAGAAAATGGGATTAGATAGAATAGACATTCTTGCTGAACTCTCCCAAAAGAATCTGAAGCATATACTAGCAAGCATCTTAAGGCATCTTGGTGAGATGGACTTAATAAAGTAAGTATACCAATCCTGGTATTTCATTGGGGAAGTAAACTACCTATTCTCACATAACACATATGTATTGTCTGGCAAAATTATAGAGATTAGTGTGGGAGTTATTAAAAAATACCTGGAAGACAATGCAGTCATTAGCCACAGCAAGCATGGGTTCATTTGCAAAAAGGGAGCCCGGGGAACTTAAAGGGAGCTCCTGTGCTTAAAGGAGGGAGACCAATGTTTTATACAGCCTGATAGTGACAGGACAAAGAGGAGTGGCTTTAAGATAAAAGAGGGGTGGTTGAGGTTAGATGTTTGGAAGCAATTTTCTATTCAAAGGGTAGTGAGGCCTTGGCACAGGCTGCCCGGAGAGATGGTGGGTGCCCCATCCCTGGAGGCCTTCAAGGCCAGATTGGATGGGACTCCAGGCAGCCTGATCCAGTGGATGGCAGCCCTGCCCATAGCAGAGGGATTGGAACTAGATGGTCTTTAAGATCCCTTCCATTAATACAAGAATTGTTGATGTATTTGTAGACAGTATGTCTTCCTAGAAAGACAAGACAATTATTGTTGACGTTTCCCATTTGTGTATGGAAGAAAGAAACGTATGGATACTTATCCCTGCTATTAAATAACGAGTTTTCCAACTTTCTTAGAAGGTAACTGATATGTTTGTATTGTCATTACAGTTTCGTCCAAGTCAGCGCAGCGTGGAAGAAGATTTTGCAAGAAGATAAATGGGGTTTCCAAATGTATAGTAAAGCTTTGAAAAATCTTTCTGTAAGTTTCTGCACTTGTAGGGTATTTTAAACATAAACAAGTGGTGTATCTTCGTTATTCCCGGAATCTTCCCAGCCTTAAGTGATCAAACTGATTCTTAGATTGGAAAGAGTTTCACTGGTGTGCCAGAGTTTGGTGCTGTTAGGATGCCCTATTATCTGACGTGTTGGTGGTCACTTCACTGGTAGTGCATAAACTGCTTTTGCAGTCCAAGGGATGTTGGCTGAGAAAGTTACCCCAGGAGATGTGTATGTTCTTCCACAAGTCCTTTTTAGAGAATAAAGGAGTGTCAGTTCCAGCACTGCTCACTGGAGCCTCAGTAGAGGCTTGGTGCTTTAGCATCCACAATGATCCAGACAGGAGAGAGGCTCTGCGATGCTAATTTTCTAGCAACAGTCTGAAGTGTGTCGGCCACAAATAACAAAAAAACTTTTTGTACTACTTTGAGCTACTATTAATGTATATTTTTTGGATGAAACAATAGATATAGGATCTAGCTGTAGAGCTCTACAGAGCTATATCTAGCACTCTACCAAGGCAGAACTCTTCCAGAACACCAGGAGCTTTTTGGTTTATTTTTCCTTGAGAGGTAGAAAGACAGTAAAACAAGGCTTGGTCTTTTTGGCTTTGTCTGCTACAAAATGACATAGTCAACTACTCTGAGCTTTTGGTAGTACTTCCTGATGCCAGCCTGTTGTAGAGGAGCAGTTGGACACCACTGATGGAGACATTCATCCCACAAAGCTTGATTTTTCCCCTGCCATTGTACCTTTTTTTAAAAAACAAACAAAACCCAACAAACTGAAATGCAACCAGAAAATCAGTGGAGGGGAGGAGTTTACTTTTCCGAAAGAAAATGTAAAAGCATTTCTGTTCTCTGCAAATATGTGGAAATATTGCTTTGTGCTTTAAAACATTGCAGTGGCTAAATTGAACATTCTGCTTATATATTTATGATGTATTAATAAGAAAGTAAATTGTAAAGTTCTTGATTTCTATTAAACAAAAAGTTGATTTATAGCCTATAAGCAGTTACCAGATACATCTCTTAAATATTTCTTTTGTTTTCTCTTTGTTAGAGTGGCACTAAGACGTCAGAATGTGCTGCAACAAGGGAGTATGTTCTCAACCGAGCAGCTTTAGCTTTGATTCAGGAAGCAACTGCACCAAACGGCCTGAGTAAAAAAGGCAGCAGATCCAAAGCGTCTAAAAATCACAGCAGGCTTGTGGAGTTCTCTGAGGTAACTGGGAGTTTTTGTTCAACCTGTAAAGCATCTCCAGCTTGAAGTGCTTGTAACTGCCCCGTTCCTGGATGCATTCAAGACCAGGCTGGATGTGGTTCTGGGCGGTCTGGTCTAATGGTTGCCCTGCCTGTGGCAGTGGGGTTGAAACTAGATGATCATTATGGTCCTTTTCAACCCAGGCCATTCTATGATTGTAGGCTGCCAGCTTTTGCTTATTCAGCCTATTTTAAGACAGTGACAGAAAGAAAATGGAGTGTTTTACATCACTTTTTTCCTCCCTGTGTTTAGGTATCATCAAAATGACTCAGTGTTGTGGGTTTTTTTTGGCTTCAATATTGGCCTCCATCGGACATAAGAAGTGTAGTCATTTACTTTTATTTCCCATGGGTTTATAATAAATCACTTGTTTTCCAATTATGCCATCCAAGAGAATCTGTCAATTTTACTTCAACTCCAGTGGGCAATTTCTTGTTTCAAGAACTAAGTAACCAGTTCATTTTTTTGAAAAATGAAATGAATGATTTCAGTAGGATTCAGAATTATTTTTCTTTTTAAAGTTAGCTAAATCACCATTCTTGGATGAAGTTTGGAGGATTCAGAACTTGGATTTGGGCTGTTTTTCTTACCATTTTGCATTTAGTCTGATTGTCCTTTAAGCTGAAAGAGTTACAAACTGCATACCTCTAATCCAGTCCAAAATGCCTGCAGACTGCCCAGTCTCCCCTGAGAATTTGGTGCAACCAGAATTAAACTTAGTATGCTTGTAGCTTCTTTCTCTAGAGTGAGAGCAATTATGATATATTTTGTGGCACATTAATGACATCAGGGAATGTTTGCAGTGTGTGTTTACCGTCCACTAATGACTTTCTTTTTGTATTTCTTCCATTAGGCAGCCAAGACCTTGAAAAACACTGAAAGCTTCAAAGTCTGCAATCGCTGTGGCTCACCTGCAAAGTACGACTCCTATCTGCAAAGAGCAACGTGCAATCGTGAAAGCTGTGGCTTTGAATTCTGCACAAAGTGCATGTGCAGCTACCACAGCTCCAGTGACTGTATGAGTGGCAAACCAGTGAAATCAAGCTTTAAGCTGGGAACCCTCCCTGGGACTAAGAAAAGCAAACAGAATCTGCGTCGATTGTGATCCATCCTGATAACGTGTTGTCAGATGTGCCACAAAGGGTTTTTAGGACGTTAATCCTTCCACAAAGAAACCAAACCAAAAAATGCTTTCTGCTATTATTCTACTTGTTTAAAAAAAAAAAAAAAAAAAAAAAAAGATTTATTTTATAATTCCCTTGTGCTGTTTGGTCATTTCTGCATTCCTAGGAGTTTTTAGAAATAACTATTTTGAAATGTCTTAATTTCAAATTTAAAAGAAAACTCTGGATGTGGGTTTAAATATTGTTCTGACGATTTGTGTCCTCAGTGTTTGAAGACTTCCAAACTTCCTCACAAAAATACTGAATTTAAAAAAAAGGTTTTGGCAAGTTATCTTCCTAGCATAATACGAACCATTCTTGAATTGTTAACAGGAGGAAGCCTGTTTTATTTAAATGCTTACTCTTGTTCTTCCAGATTTTTGACAGCGTTTCTAGTGAAAATGTCAGATGAGGTGAGTGAAGTCTCTTTTAAAATAAAATTGTGTGGGACTCAAAATTTTATAAATTTTTCAAGGTTTTCCCTGAGTTTTAAACTGTGAAAGTTAATAGTACCTTGTTCTCTGATGGTTTACATTACTTGAATCTTAAATTTTCTTTTCCTTCCTTCATTCATTCAGGATCTACAGATGTTTTGTTAGAAATGTGGTGAAACACTTGATTATCTTTTTTATTTTTGAAAAAAAAAAAAGGAAAGTACTGTGTCTTGGCAATAACTGCTAAAAAAATACTGCCAGGTTTTTTTTACAAATAATAAGGTGCATTTTAGTATTTGTATATATTTGTAAATAAGTTAAATATTTTTTTTGTTTGTCTTGTAAATGTGAAAATAAATTACAGTTTTCCACAAGTTGATTAGTAACTGACTTCTTGTTTTTCATCTTAAAATGTAATTTTTCATGCTCATTTCTCATCATTGCTAGTAGTGTTTCCTAAAGATGCTGATTTTACAACAGTCAAATCTCCTGGTTTTGTGTAAAACCTACTGAATCCCTTCGCAATCTTCCTGCCTTCTTACTGAAGGGCCCTTGTAACTGCTAATAGTTTTCTGATCTAATACACTGTAGCAAATTTTCTGTTGACCGAATTTGTTATGTTGTTGCAGGATGGTGATGCACTAGAACAGATTGCCCAAGGAGGTTGTGGATGCCCCATCCCTGGAGGCATTCAAGGCCAGGCTGGATGTGGCTTTGGGCAGCCTGGTCTAGTGGTTGGCGACCCTGCCCATGGCAGAGGGTTTGAAACTGGATGATCTTTGAGGTTCTTTTCAACCCAGGCCATTCTATGATTCTGTGATCTACCTTGCTGCTAGTAAACAACCTGACCATTCCACAGCAAAGGAAGGCAGACTTTCAAGAAAGCACTGATTTTTTTTTTTATTTTTTTTTTTTCTAGAAATGACTGCAGTTTTCTCTTGCTTGTTTTTCAGTTAGCAAACGAACAACTGACTGGGATAGCAGCACAGTGTTCTACTTCTGATATAGCAGCAATCAAATATTGCAGTTGACCCCTCCTGCACTTGAATTTTTCATTTCTGGCAGCTGGGGTAGAAATAGGCAGAATCTCTTAATTTCTGCATTTATGTGGTAAACTTAATCTCCTAAGCTAAATCTGAGACTTAGCCTACGAGGTTGAGTGAGTTATATCAGTGGCTTTCTTTCTGTAAAACTTCTCTAAGTTAGTTTAGAATGGAAGCTAGAAGCCCTCCATCCCACTATACAAAAGCTGCTCTGAATGTAATGCCTCCTATTTCACGTCAGCCCATGACATCTGAGGCAGATGTTGGTGGTATGGCAGTAGAGGTTGAACCTTTCCTGACAATATTACATGACTTTGTTGAGCGACAGACAGCAGCAGAGGGACAGTCTGACAATATGGTGTTTGACATGGAAGAGTGGTGATGCAAAGGTGTGTCACTGAATTCCTCCATGTGGAAAAAATTGTACTCATTGACATTCATCAATGGTTGCTGAACGTTTGTGGAGACCAAACAGTGGATGTGAGCTCAGTGAGGTGGTGGGTGGTGCATTTCAGCAGTGGGGACAATGACAGTGGGTCACTTCTGCAGGAGCAGATTGTTAGGAACATAGCATGCAGACTCTTGGTCATTGCTGGCAAAAAATGCATAGCTAATGGTGGTCGCTGTGTTGAAAAACTGTTTTGTAGCTGAGAACGTGCTTTATCAAATAGTATTATCGTGCTCTTTACACCTATTGTCATTTCCTTGGAAATAAACAGAAGGCATTACTTTTGGAGCAACTTGATATACCTTATTCTAGTAATTACGCTCTACCAGTTTTGGTAACTATTCCTGTACTAAAGACCAAATGAAGAATGCTGTTTTTAGGGAAAAAAACACAGCCCTCAAACAGCAGATATTAATCTCTGGCATGTTTGTGAGATGGGGAGAAGGCAATGCTTGGTGACTTCATATGCACACTTCTGGCTCAGTATAGGTAGGTAGAAACACTTGTAAGCAAAAGTTAACCAAATTTTCATCTGACTACTGAAATTTCTGTGACCTGAAGAGCACAGACACCTTAATGTGATCTGAACAGAACTGCCTTTTTCTGTATGTTAATTTTGAGAAAAATGGTATGAACTCTCACATTTATATTGGTGTTGCAGAATATTGCATTTTGAATTAAAGTTTGTGTCTGTTTTGAAGCTGAATATGGATATTACAAACTTAATCTACTTTTTCAACTTCTGAACTTAATACAGGAAACTGTAGTAGTTTCTGATAGACCTAATGATTTTTACACAGTGAAAGCGAAGAACAATTTTGTTGTTGTTAATTTGTTTGTTTTTCCTTTAGAATTATCTATTTAATTGTATTGCTGGCTTACACAGAATTTTGAGGATAACTCTTTCTTACTCTCACAGCTAAGGGGAAGAAATTGGATTACATGGCTTCAGTGGTCATGGGGTATCAATGATACAAAGATGTTTTTCACTATCTTTAGAACCTAAAGCTTCTACTTCAAACCTCGCTAAAAAGATTGGATTACTTGACTTGCAATGAAACTTCAGCCAGGTTGTAATGGGTTTACAGCCTTCAATAGGTGGAGTGGAAACAAAGTAGTGTCCTCGGTGAATCCTAAACTGAAAGCATATGTTAACAGTCTAGAAAGAAATTATAGGGAAGCTGCTTTGAGTAGTAACCTGTGCTTACAAGAAATTGAATGCAAATTGTGACTGGTGAGACTACACCTCAAGTAATGTGTTCAGTTTGGGGCCTCTCAGTACAAGAAAAAGAATGAGATTCTGGAGCTTGTTCAGTGAAGAGCAACAAAGCTGGAGAATGGACTATAGAAAATTATCTGAGGAGCAGCTGAGGGAACTGGGGCTGCTTAGTCTAGAGGAGAGGAGGCTTGGGGAGACATCATCACTCTTTACAGCTACCTGAAAGGAGGCTGCAGTGGGATGGGGGTTGGTCTCTTTTCTTGAGGTTGTTTCTACTTCAGTTGTGCCAGGAGAGGTTTAGATTAGACGTTAGGAAGAGTTTCTTCATGGAAAGGTTGGTGAGACATTGGAACAGGCTGCCTAGAAAAGTGGTAGAGTCCCCATGCCTGGAGGTATTTAAGAGATATATAGGTATTACACTAAGGGACATGGTTCAGTGATGGGAGTAGGTGAGTCAGTCTGATGGTTTTGTACTTGATGATCTTCACTGTCTTTTCCCGTATCAGTGATTCTATGACTGCTGCCTATTCTTGAAGTCTAGGGAAACTGCTGACTCATGCTCAACTTGTCAGCACAAGGTGAGCAAAAAAACTTCACATTTTAGCACAGCCAATCACTGCTTGAAGAAGATGTGTCTTTAGCAGCAGGATGAACACTTTACGGGAAATGTCTGTATTTAAGTATTGCAAAAAAATGCATGTTCTTAGAAACCTTAGCATAAATTAACTCCTTCTAAAAATGGGATTTTGTATCCCAAAGAGTCCATTTGTGACTGACCCTTAAGAAGTTTTCCATGCTTGCAATTTCATTATGCAAGATCTCTAAAAGAAGCACGAGAATCTATGGCTGCCACACAGCTGTTTCTTCCTTTATGGTAATCTTGCCCAACAGTTGAAGCCTTGCGCGACAATACTGAGTATAGGAACAAATATGAAGATTGTGTGCATCTTCCTGAAAACCGCATGATGGTTGTTCTCCTCACAAATACCTTCATTGAAGGGTATACAGCAGAAAACCCCCCACCTATGCATACCAGTAACTACTGCTGAATGAGAAGCCACTCCTTACAGTGGCATTTCACATTAGTACTAGCCGATGTTGCCACCAATGCTGAAGATATAAATGCCAAAAGTGGAAACACTGTAGTAGACATAGATTACACTTACTGTCTGTGCTGGGCCAATCTTGAGCCTGCCTTTGATATGTAATCAAAATGAGAGTCATACCTCATGGCATGGCAGTTACTATACACAGATGAGTAATGCCCAATTACTACAGCTGTGTTGTCACAGAACTTAGATTCACCATCTGGCAGCCCTAGCAATGTTTCAGAAGCAAATTGAGCTTCTTAGCCACAGTACTTGTGCATTTCAGATCTACAGAGGGTAATAAATACCTGCTCGATGATTGGACTTGATGATCTTAAGGATCTCTTCTAACCTAAATGATTCTGTGGCTGCTAGTTCACTAGAGTCTAGGAGAATTTTGCAGGAATTTCATAGGCTTCCAAGGACAGCATAGGGAAAGCCCTCATACCTGCAGGCTGTTTCACGGCTAGTTGGTGCAATGCAAATTTCTCCCGGATTGTTGCTTGTGTCTAGGCACGGAGAAGAAAAATAGGAGTGACTGAGAGAGGCAGGGGGGCATTTGGGACATTCTGAAATTAATAGTGAGTGATCACTATTATTTGGCAACTTCTCTCTCTTGCGCTTACGGTGCCATTCTGAAGAACCAATGGAGATGATCAGTTATTACTTTGGCAGTTTGAAGACGTGTTTCTATGCCTTAATACAATCTCAGCTGTCCCACCACAGCAGCCAGAGGAAGTAGGGAGGTGTCAGATTTTGATCAATCTGATGATACAATACTTTTAAAAATGAAGATTTGTTTGTAAGCACTTATCAGTATAATTATTCTTTCACTAGCAGTTTTTTTTTGTTTGTTTGTTTTTGCCACGTGGACTCAAAGTGACCACTCAGAAAAGCTCAGAATGTTGAATTGTAAAAATATAAACTCTTCCCTGACTCATAGAGTTTAAAAAAGGTATCTGTATTAAGACTGCAACAAGAGTTACCTCCTCAACTCCCAAAATATCTACTTCTAAAGCCAAAGGCTGACATAGCTTTTGAGGAAATTATGCTGTAATATACAGATTTAAAAGCAATAAAATATGCTCTGGAAAGGGAAAACCACAAGATGGTGCTCTTGAAACACTGCATAAAGCCAGATTAATTGACTTCCTTCTTGCTGAGCTCATCAAGTGTGTGTTTCCTCCACTTCTGTTGGCAATAGCTATCCATCTGGTTACTACTGTCAAGGATAATTGCATTAAATCTATGATTAAAAGAACAAGCATGAAAATGTAAATAAGTTACTGATTTTAAAATTTGTTGTAAATATATTTCTGTAGAATGTATTTGCTACATTTAAACAAGAAGACATGCATCCTAGAAACTGTTTACTGTTAAATACATGTCTTCTTCAAACAGTGATTGGCTGCACTAAAGCATGAATTTTCTTTGTAGTGACAAGCAATGAGCAAAACCGTGATGCCAAAGCAGTGGTTAAGAACTATCTACCAGTGAAGATCTGAAGTACTGACTGCTGGACACTGGATCACTGACAAGTTGAATATGAGTCAGCAGTGGGCCCCTGCTGCTAAGAGGGCTAAGAGTATTCTTAGCAGCATTGGACAAAGTGTCGCCAGCAGGTGGAGGGAGAAGACCCTTCCGCTCCACTCAGCTCTGGTGAGGCCACATCTGAAGTGTTGTGTCCACTTCTGCTTCTCTCTGTATAAGGGAGATGCGGACATACCATGGAGAGTCCAAAAAATAGCCACAAAGACAGTGAAGGGACTGGAGCACCTCTCCTACAAGGAATGGTTCAGAGAGCTGGGACTACTCAGTCAGGGGAAGAGAAGGCTTGGGAGGGACGACCCCAGGTACTAAGGACCTGTCAAGTCTAACTTCTGTGCCAGGAAAGATCTTCGAGCAAATACTCCTGGAAGTTATGCTAAGGCACATGGAAGGCAGGGAGGTGATACAGGAGAATCAGCATGCCTTCACCAAAGGCAAATCCTGCTTGACCAATCTGGTGGCCTTTTATGATGGTGTAACTGCATCTGTGGCAAGGGAAGAGCCACTGATGTAATCTGTCTGGACTTTAGTAAAGTTTTTGACACAGTATCCCACAACATCCTTCTCTCCAGTTTACAAAGATATGGATTTGATGGTTTGCCTGTTCAGTGGATGAAGAACTGTCTACAGGATAAAATCCAGAGAGTGATGGTCAATGACTCAAAGTCTGAACAGAGATCAGTGATGAGTGGTGTCCTTCAGGGCTCAGTGCTGGGACAAATACTGTTTATCTTCATCAATTACATCAACAATGGTGTTGAGAGCTCTCACCAAGCATGTAGATGACACCAAATTGTGGAGTGCAGTCAACAGTCAGGCTTTTCTCAGAGGTGCCCTGTGACAGGACAAGAGTCAGTGGGCACAAATTGGAACACAGAAGGTTCCCTCTGAACACCAGGTAACAATTCTGTACTGTGCAGGTGATGGAACACTGGCACGGATTGCTCAGAGAAAATGTGGATTCTCTTCCTTGAAGATCTCCAAAAGCTACTTGGACATGGGCCTGAGCATCCTGCTCAGGGAATCCCTGCCAACCTCACCTATTCTGTGACCTGGTGGCGAAGTGAACTCTGGCTGGAATCTGGTTCTATGTTTCTGATGACTGAAGTTCAGTGAACATACCAGCTGACTGACTGCTACAGAATGACCCAGATATGTCTTCTATCAGAAGCTAACAGTGCCAGATTGAAAATTTCTAAAAGGCTTAGTAAGAATATGTAAGACAGCTTCTGAGACAGTGCCTCTCCTGTGCTTAGGAGGAGCTGGTGTTGTGAGCCAAAATAGTGCTTCCCGAATGCAAAAGATGGACTGGACAATTTCTGTAAAACATGCTTGATTTCAGAGTACAATTCTCATACTAGAAGAGGTTCTCCCTCAAATACAATTAATCTCTGTAATAGAGGATAAGTAACTACAGGAATGTCTGGAATGTGAAAGAAAGGAAGAAAGGGAGGAAGAGGAAAGAAAGAAAGGAAGAAAGAAAGAGAGGAAAAGAGGAAGAAAGAAAGGGAGATAGATAGATATGGGCAGATATAAGCTGAGCCTAGCAATCTCAACCCAGCTGCAATGGCAGCACCCGCCTGCAGTCTTAAGGATGGCCCTGAGAATGTCCTCTGGCAGTGCGGGGGGCCTTGCTGAGAGCAGAGGGAACTCTGGACAATTTCTGCTCCTTTTATCACCTCCTAAGTGATGCTGGACTGTTTTCTGGGAGGTGCCAGAATTGCTGCCCTTGGTCAGTACAGCTGTGCCTGGCAAGGGGAAAGTGAGGTGGTAGTGTGGGACTTGGGTCTGGGGAAGGGCAGGGCCATAGAATAGGACTGGGAGTAGGGCTGGGAACTTTAGAGCAAGGTGATAAACACAGCTGGAGCAAGTGTCACTCTGGGGCATGATGAGAAAAAGAAGAAGAGTTTTTAGATATCTGATAATACGTTACAGCCAGACCAGGATAGTTGTTACGGATGCTGGTGTTTCTTTGAGTGGTGTAGTTATACTGGAGTCCTCAGTGCATGTAAGATCCACATGAGGAGCATCCCAAAGGTCAGTGTGGCTCTAACCAGAAGTATGTGCCTTGGGCTCATAAAGCTCAGGCAGTCCTCAGCAACTCTCCACAGTATCCCAGTACATGCTGCAATGCTTGGTCTCTGTGAGACCTGGAGCAGGTATGGGATAGATCCTTGCTGTACCACTGGTCAACAAGAGCACGACAGAAGGACCAGGCTCGGAAGAAGCTCCTGGGTGTTTCAGAAGAAGGTACAGCTCTGCCAGGGCTGACACTGTAGCTACAGCTTCACATGAGAGAGTTAGGATGGATCCGGCTGTGTGGGTGTTTCACCTATTGCTGCCTGCTGACATTCTTGTTGCAAGTGCTGTATTTCCACCAGAGTGCGCAGTCCACCTTCTCAAACAGGGTGAGAGAGCTTCTTCAAAGCAGTGGCTTGCTCATGCATGAATCATAATGCAAACATGATGACACTAGACCTCTGAGACTTACCTCTCATACTTAGTGTCATTTTATGAGGGTCTACCTCAGTTCAGTTAATTACATCGTACAACAAATTTTCGTTAGTCATATGTAGATCTAATTTTCAAGATTGCCCCTGGGTACCAAATTAGTAGAGAAGACATCAATTGCAATTTGCTTACAAACATACTTTAAACACCAGCTGCTTGTAAAAATACACATCATGTTTTTAAATTAAAAAGCTTTGTGTTGCCAAAAGAAAAAAACAAACAAACAAGAAACAAACAAACCCAAATGAAAAACCAACAGGCAACACAATAATTTTTAGTCTCTACATTACATGTGCTTATGTACTCCTAAATAATTATTTAAAAAATCTGGTTACCCCTTCCCTCCCCTTATGGTTGGGACATGACACAGTGCTGGTAAGAAGAATAGAAAGTCAGTGGGTACCTAGAATTCTTTATGGCACATCACAATTATATAATAAGTCATGATGTTAAACTCTATTGGGAAATGCCCAGTGAAACAAGGTAAAAAGCCTTGTGAGATGCATGTTGAAGAGAAATAAATCAGAAAGAATACTGAAAGGCTTCCAATCTCACAGAACACACTTTATGAGGAGTTTAGGAAAGCCAGGCAGTTCCTATTTGTCCTAGTCTTTTCATATTTATTAAATAATTATTATATTTTCTATATTTGTATACAACACACAAATGAAATATATACCAACAGTTAATGCATCTTACTGCCCTACACCACTATCACAATCCCACAGATCTGCTACGAAATAGCTATGAAATATTTAAGGAGTGAACTTCTTAATATTTCTATTTATATTTTCAATATGTTAATACTGTACTTACTTCCTTGTCAGGGAATGTAATAATCTGCAATGTTCTTGTTGCAGATTAAAACATGAAAGGCAACTTTCTCAATTAGATGAAACAACTTTTTCGCTGTATTTCAGATATCACAACAGAAGAAAGGTACTCTTCCCTTGTAGCTTCAGTCAAGAACAAGATTTTCACTGTTCTCACATGGCAGCTCTCCATAGCAAGGTTTTCACAAACTTTCTGGCACTGATAGTAATTTAGTATATTTGTTTATGCTTTCATGCTAGTCTTGAATATGATTAATATTATAAAGTTTTGAGATATCCTGTCTCTACATATAGACACTGAAGCAAAATGTCTGTCAGTAATTATTTTCAATATCAATTTCATAAATTCTGGTGACCAAAATCAAACATACTGATTATGCACGCTGAAAAAAGTTAGTGCATATTCCCTCCTTACTCAGGAAATGCTCAAAGAGAAGGAAACACCTGCAATGTACTAAGCAGTAACAATAATAATAATAGTGAAAAATACTGACTTGTAAGACAGCTAATGACAACTCTTGCATTTGATTTCTAGGAGGTGAAGTGAGTACGATGTGAGAAAAATAACATTCTGGGACTCCATGATTTTTCTCGGTTACCTCAGTTCCCCAGCTGCCTCTATGTAATAGGTTTGAAGCCCTGAAACTGGAGGGTGCGGTGACTGAGGATGAGGTGGGAGAACTACCTCCAAGCGTTCCCAAGGAGAGGCATCCAGCTCCACGCTTAAAGACTGCCTCCTCCAGTAAAGAAAGGAGGGTGATAGTCATAGGAGACTCCCTTCTATTAGGTACTGAAGTCCCAATATGTCGGCCTGCCCCCACCCGTAGGGAGGTGTGCTGCCTCCCTGGGGCCCGGGTCAGGGATATTTCTAGGAAACTTCCTAGTTTGATCCGCTCCTCTGATTATTATCCCTTATTGATAGTTCAGGCTGGCAGTGATGAGGTCACTGACGGAAGCCTGAGGACTATGAAAAATGACTTTAGGAGACTGGGGAGGTTAGTTGAAGGAGCAGGCGTACAGGTAGTATTTGCCTGTATTCCTACAGTGGCAGGGAAGGATGCTGAGACGACCAGAAGAACACACCTTATAAACACGTGGCTGAAAGGCTGGTGCAAAAGCAAGAATTTTGGGTTCTTTGATCATGGGGCGGTCTACTCGGCACCTGGCCTGGGGTCTGCTGATGGGTCTCACCTGTCTCGAAGGGGGAAACGGATCCTTGCCCAGGAGCTGGCAGGACTTGTAGAGAGGGCTTTAAACTAGATATGAAGGGGGTAGGGGATAAAACCAGGCCTGCTAGAGATGAGCCTGGGGGAGCGGCAATGGGATTAGGGATGAGGCGAGGGGCTCAGCTTAAGTGCATCTACACCAATGCACGCAGCATGGGCAACAAAGAAGAAGAGTTGGAAGCCATGGTGCGGCAGGCAAGCTATGACCTAGTCGCCATTACGGAAACGTGGTGGGACTGCTCCCATGACTGGAGTGCTGCAATGGATGGCTACAAGCTCTTCAGGAAGGATAGGCAAGGAAGAAGGGGTGGCGGTGTGGCTCTGTATGTTAGAGAGTGCTTTGATGCTACTGAGCTTATGGCTGGGGATGATAAGGTTGAATCCCTATGGGTAAAGATCAGGGGAAGGGCTGACAAGGCAGACATATTGGTGGGCGTCTGCTATAGACCGCCGAACCAGGATGAAGAGACAGATGAGGTGTTCTATGAGCAGCTGGCAGAAGCTGTTGTGTTCAATTCATCTTTCATATTGGTCAGGATTGAGCAGAAATTACTTTGGGAACAATGCAGAAGGCACATTTGTTGTATAAACTTGTGTCCAGAAAGAGGTGAAAAAAACTGAAAATAAATGTGAATGCTATATCTGTGTCACCTACAAAGAACATTCAGACTAGAAATAATGTGATTTGGCTTTCAGATCTTGAGCTCCTGGTGTTCCAAGGGAAATACGTAGTTACTACTTATTATGCAGCTTACAATAACTGTCAAAAAGATTGATCCAATAAAATAAAAAGTACTTACTTGAAAAATCCCTATTTTAAATTGTTGTGTAAATGTAAGCAAAGTGTTTCCTCATAGGCCACCACGGTTTCCTGGTAGTAAGCTTGTACTACCTGGTAGTAAAGGTCTGTGGGTTTAGAAATTAAAAGCTATCAGCATCTATTTAGTTACCATTTTTAAGACTTGTTCAAAGCCAGCAAACAGGCACATCATTATAAAAAAATTGATCACAGTGGGAAAGATAACCCAAAAGGCATCTCCTTAAGCCTGCCCTTACAGGGCAAGAAAATGCAGGACTGATGCAAAGCCTGTGGGCAAGAAATTAATCCATAAATCCTTGGAAATTAAGCCAGTATTTATATTCCTGAAAAAAAAAAAAAATGGATTTCATCTACTGGTGAACTCAGAACACTCAGTGGCACAGTATATCCTGTGTATGAATTTGCCTTAGAGATGTGGCCGCATGGCCATATCTACTGCTGCTAAATTGCTTTGAAGAACTATAACTTCTCTATTTTCAATGTCCTTCCAGCCTGGATGTATTTAGCAGCTAATTTTAATGAAGGTGAAAAAGCAGCAACATTACCTTTGCATTAAAAAGAGTTAGCATTAATTTGAATTCAGAGTGTTTTTATTATGGAGTTTTTTTGTTTACGCCAAAATTGAAATATTGCAAAAAGAACATGCATCTCTTGTCACTTTCATCAAAGGTTGATGGATAAAAGACTTAGATCTCCTCTCTGACTGAACCGTAGTCCAATCAAACAGAAGCTGACCTTGAAAATTAGATTATAAGTACCTTTATACTCACCTATTTGTGGCCATCTTGAGGTGGGTAGGTCCTTTCATGGCCAGTAGAAGCAGCTGTTCAGAAGAACAGCTGGCTTCCACTATTATCAGAGGTAGGACCTGAGACCAGACCACCACAGTGCTTTGCCAGGCCGGCCACTTTCTCCCAAGTGGCAAGGGATACGCCATCACACCTCAATACATTTGACCAATGTTCTGAAGCAGCTGCGGGCCACTCCTTGAAAGACTTGTTACTTTAAAATACTTAGTACACATACTATCTTTTCCAGTTGTAAAAAAAGCCCAGTCAGCACTTAGCCACCAGAGCAGAGAAGACAAAGCTGTCTTCTTACCTGCTGTGTGAAGGTATTTCAGACAGCAGTTTTGTTCATGCACATGTGGATCTTGATCTTGCACCAGGGCAGAGTTCAAAGGCAGTGATCACAGCAAATTCCTGCGCAGACCTTCCTTGTGGACACTCTTTATTGATATGACCTTTCAGAAACAGTCACGCTAACATGGTGACGCTGGATTTTTTCATTCCTGCTGCCAGGTTTGCAGTAACAAGCATTGGAGTTCTTGTCATCTGTGCCACCTCACATCCCAACTAACTTGGCCCTGATTTCAAGTTTGCTGTCTAACTTTTGGCTATCTTATATGAATGTTCTTTTTTTTTTTTTTTTCACTGCTATAAATTTATAGAAAATCTCTAGTTTCAGTAACTGACAGTTTCTGTGTTGCCAACAACAATACCAGTACCCACACATGCATCTAATTTAAGGGTCCTCGTCTAGAAAAGAGAAGGTAAAGAGAAGATCTCAACATGAAGTACCAAAGATTTTTACCTTCCAGCAGATACTTGTCATACATAAGCATTTTAACTCCTACTTTGCACTACTTTCCAGCACAGTACTTCTATATTGATTATCATTAATTTCCAAAAATCATTTGAGAAAGTTATCAGAGCTTAGGATGAGAAAACATAATTGAGTTTATCTATATTGATATATTCACCAGTGATTTGTAAAACATGCATATTCCTTAAATTATTAGCTTGTTTTGTAACTGACACAGTTTAATTTTTAATATTTCTGCACTGAAAATATATTTGAGAGTCTTTCAGTTCCTAGGTTCTCTTATCTTAATAAGAATGTAAACCTATTGCCTAGTATTCAGTCTTGCAGACATCATCAACTGGATTCAAAGTTGATGAATCATCCCGTTAATTTTAACCCCTGAATAGAACCATGACCTTCTCTTCCCATTGTGTTGAATTACAACAAGATTGGGGGTGCTTTAATCTATTGATGCAATCGTCTGTAATGACATTGCTGTATTATTAATCGCATACTCATCCTTTCACTTGAAAAACAGATACTTTGAAAGTGTTATGCAACAAAGACATGTCCATAGCTATCAGCCACCCCTGCACAGGCATTCTGACTAGAATACATGCTTACTTTTTTGTGAAATAGTAATCAACATAATAGTATTATGCTTTAGGATGTTCATAACATAGGCTACATTTTTAGCAATCAAATTTATAAGTGTGTTACAGAGGTTTTGACTATCTGCTGAGTGTGGTAACTTCCTAGTCTCAGTCTTAGCTTTAGTTTTTGTACAAATGTTACACCTCATCTCAAAGCCCATCCAGTAGCATTTAGAGTAAATTATGTCGGAGAGAGAACTTATTGGGTAACACTCAGTTCACATTCAGATCTCTAACCAAAGTGGTAAAGTTAAGTGAAATTGCTGAACACAGCAATACAGCAGAGAGAGTCCCAGACTGTGGTGTGTAGATATCTCCTGGCAATCTGTGGTGTACTGCCTCATCTTATTCCAGTTTACTCTTTCTGAAGCCTGTTTAAGAAAGAAGTAAATGTGCATTATGCACATTTCCAGTGTTTTAAGGAATGTGAGAAATTTCTGCAGTTGCCCAAGGGGTAGTATACCTTCTTGCTAGATAGATGGATTGTATGACTTCAGAAAGAAATTATAGTGAATAAATCACCATGTATTTATAGATCTGACCCATCTCTCAGGAAAGATGCATATCCCTAAAAATACCATGGAAGGAAAGTATAGAAATTATAAACATCCTCAGATAACTGAGCTGAACATTCTGCTTTGTGCCAGGCACTTGGCAAAAAAGGGCTTTGTCCTACCTTGGAAGGAGGAAATAGGTGAAAAGAGTTGTGTACTATGGCAGGAACAAAAAAAGGTAAGGGCTTCTAGACCTGAACAATGTCAAGGAGATGGAAAGTAAGTCTCTTACTGAAATCCCTGCTGCAGGTTGGGAATGAAAGGAGAGAGATAAAAGCTAATAGTAGGTTCTGGTTATTGAACTTCTCCATGCATTACCTGTACATGAGTATAACATATTATCCAGCAACTAAAGATTTTGACTGGTAATACACAGACACCAATTGTGAAAACAGAACATAGATTCAATATCAGCTAAAGCTTCTCAGGAATTCATATCTCAGATAAAGAATGTGATTTATATTCAGTAGGACAGGTTTTCAGCCATTGTAAATCAGAACATCAACATGATTTACAACATAATATGATACAGTGCAAACTGTGCATATTTTTTGTTCTGTGGAATTATTTTGGAGCTTTATGCTGTGATTTGCACATGTATAATTTTGGAATAACTTCAGTGAACACTGAAGAATTTAATCATTGAGTGAGAGGTGTATTAACTCCAACATCTACATTACAAAGATGTGGATGCCAGGTTATACCATGTTTCTTACTGTTACTGTCAAATTTAAAACACAACAGTCATACATTTGAGTTCATGACAGTCATGTTAAATTACAGTAGTGTTAATCATGCAATAGATTTATGGCTAAATAACAATAATTCTGTCTTTTTAATGCACTTCTAGAGAAAAATACTGATTATTCAATTTAATTGATGATGTTGAAATGTTGAGAATATTATTGAAAGAGACGGCATTTTTTCAAAGAGATAAGAGAAGCAGGTGAACATATCCTAAAAAATATATTGAGGTGTTATTTCTTTGGATAATTCATCAGGGCATTGTCATTAGATTTGGAAAAGATTATAATGAGATGTTTCCTTAATAACAATATGTTTAGAATTGGTGTTTCCCTGCAGAGTATTTTTTACAGCTACAATACTGCTTTAAGCTAGCATTTCTGCTATTTTATTTCTGCTATTCTTATTTTCCAGTGCAGCATAGTCCAGCTGGTGATGTGTAAGATGGATTTAGATTGCAAGATACTCCTGCCTGACTCTTCACCCTCTCTGAGTAGTGGTTACTCAAGTAATTCAAGTAGTCCTAGCAAGCCACCCAGGTCTATATCAGCACTGCAGAGAGCAAGCCTCTGTAGTGTGTTTCTGTGGAAGGGCAGATAGAATGGGAGCATATGTTGTCCTACCTCTCCATGTACTCCACCATGTAGACCCAACTCTAGAGCAGGGCAGCCCAAAGTGAAACATGTCAGCTAGGATGTAGTCCTGAAGCTGGCGAATTTCAGACTGTTAGGCTGGAAATTCTGTTCTCTTTAATACGTGTAACTAAGAGCTTGGGAGGATATTCTGTGAAGGTTACTTTTGAAGATGATTATGAATGGCTGATATGAGAAATCAGGCCCAATAAAAAGAAGAGGGAAAGTTGAAAATAGAAGTTATAGATACTTATTAGTCATTTGTCAAAAGCTTTGGTCTGTGTTAAGTGGTGACAACGATGTGGTGATTGAGATGACTCAGAGCTGACTCTTAGAAGACTATAGCCAACTGATGTACTTCCATCTATCCCTTCCCCTCAGCTGCTAAGAGATGCTCCATGAAGAGGCAGATTTGCCCATTCTACACAAAATAGGTGCTTGGGGGCTGGGGAAGAATCACAGGCTTTCAAGATTGTCTTTGTAATGTCTCTTCCATCATGGAAACAACTCTCTCAGGTGATTGGAGGAGGGAGGTTTCTATGGGAGGAAATCTTTGCCAGCAGGTCTTCGCCTGGAGCACTTCAAGGAAATACTCACCCACTCAGCCACTATGGAGCAGTTGATAACTTGAGAGTAATTGGCCTGAGTTGCTCATTGTTCCCCAGCAGGCATCTTGAAGAAGTCTCAATAGCCCCAGGCATTTATGGCCAGTGGTATGGCCTAGGATGTTATTAGAAGCATTATTCACCACAAGGAGGGATCTGTTTTCAAATATGACTGGTAGATCTTTCAAAACACCTGGATGTGGGTAGAAGAAGGTTGAAGTGTACAGGATGGGCATCATCCTTCAACAAGTAAAGAGAAGGGGCAGGGATGCACGTGGAATTGAATCATATGCGCGCTTCTTATAGTGGAAAAGAGACTAAGTAGAGGCTCTGGTCTTGCCACAGGCCTTCTTCCAGCTGGTTTCTGCAGCTGCTTATAGCCCATAAAATCACTTTCCATGAATTGCTGCACCTAGGACCTTCATGTGGAGCTATTCTTGCTAGGTATATATTACTTTTTATTTGTTTGTTTATTTCTGTTTCAGAAACTGAGGTCAGTGAAGAGCAGCTGCACTTTAATGGGCTTGAAGTGTACATGTTTGCTGTAGGGCTTTGACATGTGGTATCTGAAAGTTGCTAACAGCGAGAGTGGAGCTGGTCTCTTCTCACTGGTGACAGGTGAGAGGATGAGGGGAAATGGCCTCAAGTTTCGCCAGGGAAAGTTTAGGTTGGATATCAGGAAAAAATTCTTTACAGAAAGGGTTGTTAAGCACTGGAATAGGCTTCCCCAGGGAGGCGGTTGAGTCACCACCCCTGAATGTGTTTAAAAACCATTTGGATGTGGTGCTCAGGGACATAATTTAGAGGAGGGTTGTTAGAGTTAGGTTAGTATGGTTAGGTTGTGTTTGGACTTGATGACCTTTAAGGTCTTTTCCAACCTGAGCAATTCTATGATTCTATGATTCTACGATTCTATGATCTCTTCAGGCAGTGAGTAGAGAAGAGCACTCACCTGCATACTGGCATTTTCTGATTTGATCACATTTCCATCCTTCTTTTCTTCATATGTATTTATATGCTAGCTCAGAGTTACATATCAGATTGGTAACGCAGTGTTGTAGGTTCTCACTGTTGGATTTTGCTGTTCACTGTATTTAGAACAGGGCTGATTTTCTCATTTTCATCATTTCATTTCATGTTTTTTACATGTTCTGAGCTAATAATTTGGCCCAGCAATCTTTGGTTAAAACACACAAATGAGTAATACAAAACAAAATAACCAAACAACAACAAAAACAAATGAACAAAAAAAACCCATGCCCCAACAAGAAATCTTCATATTGTGGAACAAAATAAACTCACAGAATTGTAGATGTTTGAAGGGACCTCTAGAAATCATCAAGTCACAACATGAAAATAATATTTCATTGAAGTACTGCTGCCACTAGTTTGGGAATGATGACAACTGAGCTCAAACTGTATATGAAATTACACTGTAAAACCCATGAGAGAATGGCTCTCACTGCAGCCCTTGGATGCTGCCTATTCAATTTCTGAAACTGCCTGGAGAAAGTCTACAGTGTAGTCAGTGTAGACAGGCAGATTCTCTTGTAATATTTAACCCAGGGGATACAGCAAAGGACAAAGAATCCTGTTGGATGGCACTTCGGTCGATGTTGACATGGTTAGTCTAAAAGAAGCTGCAAAGCATGGAGAATATGATTACCTTCACAAAATTAAAATAGATAGTTTTTCCTAAGAAACTCTGCCCTGTAAAAAATGAAAACATTAATGCCACTTAAGTCCCACCCTTTCCAGATCTTTCTTGTGCAATAGACTTTCTTGTTACATTCTTATTTGCAATGTCCCATGTTTAAATTCAGATTATAGATTTTGCAGCACTGTATAATCACACTAATTCTCACAAACTTACAATCTATTTACATTTCACAAATGAAGAATGAGAAGTAAGAACTGATCACTGGCTGACATCTCACTTCAAGTTGTTTTCAGAGCCAGGATTGCAATGCAGGGATTCTTTACTCCCTTCATCTTTGCTCATCATACAGCTCCACTCCCTTTATTTTCTCCCTCCTTTCTAGAGACTAAACATTCTCTAAGACCTCAAAGATTTAAGTACTTTTAAGCGCTTACAAATTTTGAATCAGACATAATGATAAAAATAACTGAGGATAGTATAAAAGAGATCTTCTCCCTGCCCACTAACTCTGGCAAATGTTTCAGTCATTTTAATGATTAGGCTTAAAAATTACTCAACTAATCTATTTTAGGTTTTTAGTTAGACAGAAGAAGCTAAGACAGTCTGCAAGAAATGAGATCATTTCCTAGTTTGAAACCTCTTGCTTCCGAGTTGCTCTATTGACTCTGCTTCAGATTTCTGGAGGAAAGTTTTATTCATTACATAAGCCAAATCTTCAGGTAGATAGATTTTGTTTAAGGAAAGCTTATTTATAGCTGTGTTACAAGGGGACTAGAATGATGCATTTATGAATAATAAAGAATACTCATCAAAATATTAAAAACCAACCAACTTTTTTATGAAGTAATGAAATGTATATTCTCCCTCTCTCTCCTTATTTTAATTTTATTTTTTCCCTATCCAGTAAAATTCTCCTGACTCCAGTGGAATTATACTAGTTTACACTTATATTTAAATAGAAGGAACTAGGCCTCTTTTTCCTCTTCCGAATTCTTGATTCTTTCTTTTTTAATACTCAATTCTCACATTATTTTTCGATGTGAATTGAGTATGAAGGAGTTCTGTTACAGTGCTTGAGAAATTCTGTCCAATTTCTGCCATTTGTCTGGAGCTTGTTGAGTACAGCTCTGCAATGTCAAACATCTTTGATTTGATTTAGCCTGGACCAGATGTCAACAAATTGGAATTTAATGTTGTTGAGACAGATGACAATGTAGGAAGCATAAAGAGATTAATTACAAATTAGAATTAAAGAAAACATTCAGATGCAGTTGTGCAATTTTTATTCACCACAGCTTAGCTCAATCTGAAAAAAAAAAAAAAAACAAAAAACCCAGAAATTGTATTTTTCTCTCATTCCATGCAACAAAGCTAATTGGAATAGTGCTTAAGCATGTACTATATTCCATCTACGTGATTTAGGAGGTAGAACACTTTCCTTTGGTATAACTGATTTGTTCAAAGGATTTTCCTTTCCTTGAAAGCCATGCCTTTGCTTATTTTCTTTAAGGAGCAAAAGCTTATTGTGGTATTTGGATAAATATAAACACAGCTTTAGGGAGGTAGACATATATCCTTCAAGTAGTAGAGTAAATTTCAGTTATTTTCCTCAGAACAAAATCTATGGGACATTCAAAATAATGAAAGGAACAAATGTTAAATTTTAGAATTAGAGTTGTCCTTTCAGATATTATTTCCTCCTGTGATTGATTTAAAAACATATTATACTAGCACATCCTATACAGCATATATTATTACTATTACTATATACACTATACTATTACAAAGGAATACACGTATTCCAAATCTGAGCATTTGTTGTCCACAATCACAACTAAAAAAGATGTATTCTTGCAAAGAACATAGGACAAAATTATATGAGCAACTTTCCTTCTACTGTAGAATTCATCACTGATTGTATAATGCAATGCAAGTCTTTACTGTATTACTAAAATGTAAATACAATTTTCTGACAGACGCATAACTCCCTTAGCAGCATCTTGTAATTATTAACTAATTAATGGTTAACTTGTGATAATGTGAACTTCCTTTAGGAAATTCCTCTTTGCCCCTTCATGCCTTTCAATTTTGCTGAGATTAAAAAAAATTATATTTACCAAATTATCTGATATATTCACCTCTTTGTACTATGTCCATCACCATAGTATCTGAGTATTTTTCTAATTATTACAGCTTTATTATGTAGCACAAACGTGACAGGTAGAAAACAAGTTACTTGTTATTATCTAGCTTTAAACAGGATACTAAAAAAGGCTAACTATCTGTGCAGAGGAAATACTAAGTCACAGCTTGAAGCAGTGATTGAGCACCTGGTGGGAAGGAAGGACCAACCCAGGGGAGCTCAGGTGCATGCAGTGCACCTGAGTGACCAGAACAGATGGAGCCACCCCTTCCTAGACCTCATTTAAGAGTTGGTAGTGGAGATAAGGGCCTCTTGCTGGAGATTCCTGCCTTCTGTACTGGTGGTCTATGAGAGGTAAGCTGCTCTTTTCCTTTGTTTCTGTATCTGTGGCTGCTGTGTTTGGGCTTGCCCTCATTTGTTGTAGCCAAAGACTTTGCCACCCTGATATTATCATGGTACTTTCCATGATGTTATAATATTAAAATCTATTGCTCATTTTCAATATTCAGAGATGAATAAGATATTGGAATAGTTGAGGAAAAGTTTTGATTCTGAGGATGGAAAATTTCTGTTGGAAAATGTAAATACATAAGTGGATGAATTTGTGCTACAGATCAACAGTGGGTTTTTTGTCTATCTCTCTTTAGCAGAAGGATTGGCACCCCTAAATGAACTCATAAAGTGTTAAACAGCTTGGAATCAGAGCCACTCTTATACTCTGTCAGACAAAATGTCTGGAAGTTTAAAAAAAAAAATCATAAAAAACAGTTTCTAGTCTTCATGGACAGTTTCTAGGAATGAATAGATTTTCAAATCTCGTTTTAAAATGCAAAAGATAGATAAAACATTAATACTTAAAGTTAGTATGTTAAGTCTATGTTAGCCTTAATAGGTAGCAGACCTGTAAGTTCAAATGCTATTGCAACGAAAAGTACCAAGAATCTTTCATATATTTGTCTCAAATTGAGTTCCTGTCACCTTTCCCAATTTCTCCTCTGACTAGCAGACAGAATAGGATTCTGAGTACTGATGAGATCAGTAGTGCTTGTTGTATCTACTTCGCTCTAGTTAGGTATGGTGAAGTGGCTGAAAGGGCACTAAACTGATGCCTGTGCAGCTGAATCCTGCCCCGAGTGTACATGCAGATAAATTAACCCTGTTCACTAGTACTTTCTGCTCTTTAATGAAGAAAAACCTTTGTAATTAGTTGATTATGTTTCTGTGCTGATTTGGAATACCTATACATTAATTTTGGTTCTGAGAAATTAGAGGATTTTTTGATAACGGCTTTTTGTGGCGAGAAGTTATTACAAATCAGGTTAAAGGAACTTAGCAGGTTTGTTCTCCCCAAAGAAAACTCACCTGTAATTCTTTCAATAATGGAGATGCTGTAGCCTCTGCAGACTGCCCATTTTAATATCAAGCTAAATCTCTCCTGCTATAATTTATGCCCATTACTTATGCTATTCAGATCAACCACAGAAAACAATTTCTTCCTTTCTTTGAAGTAGCAGTCTATATACTTGAAAATACTTCCTCGCAAGTGCATCTTCCAGATGTTTTTGGCTGAAGAAAAACATCTACAGAAAGAAAAATCACTGCACAAAATGTTTTCTCCCATATTCCTATTTCCTCCACCATCTTTATGATCATGATGGTGGTGATCATCTACCTTTTGCACGTGTGCTGTCTGCCTTTGCTATTGAGGACTATTCGCTGAGATTCATTTCTGAGCAACAGAGTTTTTCTGCACAAAAATTTTACAATCGTTATTTTTATATATATCTTCCTCTCTCACTCAGTGGAGCATAATTCAGAGAGTAAAAAATGAAAATAATAGTAGAACATGACTTAAGAGCATGCAAACTGGGGGGATTTTGGTGTAGGATTATGTTTATCAGTATTTTTAATGTGATTAGATTTTATTACTGCTTCTAGATTCCTAAACTGACTGGATTTCAGGTTATGGTGCCAGTTAAACAACATATAACTGTGCCAGCAATCAGGTGAAGATACTGAGTTAATTTGTTTTGTGAGCCTGGAATATACAAATCACAAGGAAAACAGGCACTTAAAAATAGTTTGTCAAATTATGGATGAAGATCAGATGAAAGAAATATAAAATAGAAATGGAACTGCCTTTGGGATGTCAGTGGAATCCATCAAAGTCTAATCATTATACAGCTCTGGCATTTTGCTTCAGTGTAGGGGGTGCCCCGAGCACTTCTGGTTGGTGGCTTGCTGAGTAAATGTCAGTTTAACAGTGTTTTCATGTTTTTGTGAAAAATTCCTGTAGGGTGTCTCATCAGCTAACCTATTTTATTATTTTCTCACTGCCTCTAGTCAAGCATAAATGTTAGTTCTATATGTAGCTGCTTTTTTTTTTTACCTTGTTTCCTTTTACCCAGTGATGTCAGAGTTTTTAGCCATTAGAAGTCTAAGATCAGCTATTTTTGAACCATGAACTACTGATACCTTTGCTTCTTGCAAATTGTATCCCTGCATCCCTGGGTGCATGTCAGTGAATTCATTACAGGCAACAGACATGCACACCATCGTGACAGTTGTTTTAAAAGTAAGAATACTACTTTTAATGTGATCTATGGATAACACAGCCCAGTGAATGCACAGAAAAACAGTTTGGTTGAGTTTCTCTGTCATGAGCACCAACAAGATCAAGGAAAAACTTTTGACAGTGTGCTGGGGGAGGCTTGTCACTTTTCTTTTTAGTTTGCAGGGTGTGAGTCTGACCATGACTGTTTGCTAGGTTTTAAGCTGATCTCCTAATTTAAGCACACTTCACGCAAAATAGGGAGAAACTATTTTGGATGAGTATGAGATGATGTTTTTATAAAATAATGAAAGGAATGCAGTTCATTAGTCTGATCTAAATGCTTTAAGTTTCTATACAAGTTCACCATATGCCATATACAAAGAATATAATCCCTGCATCATCACTGGGCATGGTATACTGAGCATCCTTTGTATGTTCATTACTGCTTAATTGCCAATTTATTTATAAACATATATATTACACATGTATACTGAATGAATAATTCCATTAGAAATGATCAAAGCTGGGGGAGGAGGGAACCTCATTAGCTGACATTCCCGTATAATTATATTTCACTTGGGTTTGGAATGGAAAATTTTTCATTGGGTGCAGCAGCTCTCTTTGGGATTTGGTAGAGTTTTAGTAATGCTTTTTGATGTGATTGGAGAAGTTATGGGCTTTACAAGATTGTTATTTTTTTTTTTTCTGGAAGGAGCCTTGCTAAGGCCACGTGCAGACGTGGCCATACTCCAGCTCACATGGCCATCCTTTGCATAACTCCCTGTAAGGCTCTGGGAAAAACTAAACTGCAAAGTTACAGGGCTGTGCCCATCTGTATGACACAGCAGCAGCAGCAGATCTGGTTTTTTTAGACGAGTACTAAGTTAGCAGTTTGCTTTTTCACAAGAGGTCCATTCGTGTGATTCTTTTAATAGTAAACAGAAACGAAAATAAATAAAAGTTGCCATGAAATCCTCCAAACACCAAAGAGTGAATGTGTTCATGTGACAGAGCAGTGCTGTGTTTTAATTTGTAGTCTCATGCTCTCGCCTTAAGATAGTATCTTATCATGAGTAAGTTTTAGGAAAAAAAAATGAGAAAAAAAGCACTTCTTCGAGTAACTTTGAGTTAAAGTCAGCTTCTTATAATTTTTTTTTTATGTTGGGGTTTCTGCACATAAAATATAAATGAAAGCAACTATTAAGATTCTGCCTTTTTTTCTGATCATAAAGTGTGCTATTTTTAAATAATAATCCCTTAGTGCATCACATGGTTCATTTACATTAAATAAACATCTTAAATGTATAAAAGCATATTCATTTTTATATATATTTAAATCTAACCCAATGAATGTGGCTCTCAATGAATAATTGATATTTGTTTTATCTCCTGTTTAATACAAAGAATTAGTTAAATTAAAATGACAGTTTTCCTCATTTGTTTAATTCTTCTTCTCTTTTAATCTCCATTTATATTCAAGTAATTCAGATACATCTAGTTGTTGTCCCATTCCCTCTGTCTTCCTTGTCTCTGAGGCTCCAGCTTCATGAGCAAACAAGCTGTATACTACTACATAAGCCTTGCTTCAACCACCACTCTCTGTACATCTCACTTGCAGCTTTCCCTATTATCCCTCCTCTGGTATATTGCTCCTTCATGATACCAAAATTCAGTAAGCGTGAGCTGCTAGTTGGTATCTGTGGCTCTGTAAACCTGAGCACTGGTAGCATGAACTACTCATAGTAGTTCATGGAAAAGCGAAGGGAATTATATGAAGGCTCTCTGAATTAGGTTGTACACACTAGTTCTCACTGTGTTGCTAGACATCCATAAATCCTCAGTGTGAGCAACGCTTTCCGCTAGTTCTATGCCCATTCTAGTGTCTTCTCTCAGGCCCTTCACACCTCAGTGTTTGTTTCTGATCTCTACATTGCTTAAATTCCAGGAAAATCTAAGCTTCTTTGTCTTCAGTTTGTTTCCCTTTCTCTGTTGGCTGTTATTGTGTGTAACCAACAGTTTGCAGATCTCTCCTTGTGTTTCCTCAAATGTCACTTTATTACCTAGACAAAACTGCTCTTTTATAGTTGGCCTGTTACCCTAGTTCTCTCTGGAATATGGCAATCAAATTCTATTCTCTGATGTTCATTTTTTTTTTCTATGTATGTTTAGCTATTCTGCATGAAATCAATCCTTTATAATAGCATACAGCTTTGAAAGGATTTGCTGTGTATTGCTCATGTTCTACATGCACAGGCTTTAATCAGTTCTTCTCTGTTGATAAGTTATCTTTCCTGACATGGAAAGACAGAATATTTTGTTAAGGAAGGATATGATTTATTAATCAGGAGAGGGGAACATTTGTTTTGGAGAGACTAGAAGCACACTTTTTGTCAAGCCAAAGGTGAATCTACTAGAGTATAGCTCTGTCATTATTTTTGTTGCAGTTACAGTTATGTTTGTGCCTTGGAATTAAAAATAAAAATAATTTAAAAACATTTTTATTTCTCTAGAGATGGGATTTTATTTTTCTAGATGCTTCAGTTTAATTTCTGTAGAAGGAAATAAGTATTCTCAAACTGCTTGAAATCTGCTAGTAAGTAAGAACAGATGTTTAAGAACAAAATAGTTGCATCATTTTTTCCATGCACCATCTTGGTAAAAGTCTTGCTACTATCTAAAGTTACCCAAACAGAATGAAATCACCTTAAAGTTTCTTTCTGCCTGTTTGTTCTTCTGAGCTAGTGCTCCAAAGCAAAGAAGTGTAACAGTCAGCTCCAGTCTGTGCTCTGCTTGAATTCCAGTGTAATTAAATGGCAAGTTATCAAACCAAGAGAAGAAAATAGACAAGGTACGGAGGTGTCATTTGTGATACAATGTAACCAACACAAATGCTGCTCCCCAACAACAGAGCTGTTAGTGCATAGCCAGTCATAAATGTTTCAGAAGTGACAGGAGGTGGGAGAGGAGAGGAAGCTTTCAAAGACCAGGATGCTAAATACAGAACCCTATTTTTGAAATTCCTGCGTTGAGAGGTATGAATAACCACAACTTGTTTTCACTTTTGTCTTCCACCTACCTTAACTCCCTGGCAGGAAGAAGTCTTCCCAGCCCACATGGAGATATTAGTGACTGCCATCACAAATGGTGTTTCTTCAGAAGGGGAACAGGTTAGAAGACACTAGTTTCTAGAATAGAGAATGTAGTATTTTAGTGACTGGAGCTAAACTTCTGCTGAGAAATATCATGTAATCCTGGTGTTCAGCACCTGAGAGTGAGAGACAGTTCATGACAGAGACTTTGCAGAATCAGCTTAATGAGGAAGGAGGGATAACAGTGCTGGGTGCTCCTGCGAAGAATACCTCTGAATTGACTTCTTGAATTCAGAGCCCTGCTGCGTGTTGTTGTCTTTGCTGGAAGGTAGTATCATAAACCCATCACTGTTTGCTGGAGATAAAGGCATGAGATTGTCTTCATAGCACACATGAGACATCACTTAATGGCTTGTATCTTGTATAAAAGATGTTTAAAAGTAGTAACTAAAGAAAAAAAGCTTGGTGTTTTCATATTCAGGTTGATCATACACAAATGGCTTCTTTTCATAGCGGAGATGAGATTTTTCTTTTTTTTCCTTCCCCCTCATCAAATCCAGTTTCTGAGTGATCTGGAAGGCTCAGATTCTGCCTCACTTAAATGTTACTCACTGGGAATGGTCTCCAGTGATATACTCTCTGTATGCATGTCGGAATTTGCCCTCTAGGGTATTGCAGCCCGGCTTCAATCAGGGATTTAGCTATTAGTTGAGCCTTGTCTTCTACACACCAACCTTTCATCTTTCCTCTGACAATTTGACATAAATTGTCAAACGTTGCCTCGTTAACATAAATGCTTAAATCACCAGAGATCATCATGGTCAGTTTCCATAATAATTTTCTTTGAATAAGCTATTTTTATTAAGTGACTACTTTTATAAAGAATTACAGAATGACTGAGGTGGCAAAGTTCTGGAGAATATCCAGTACAACCCTTTGCACCAGCAGAGTTACCCACACAAGATTGTTCAGGTATGTACCTGATCTGGGTTCAAATGTCTCCAAGGACAAACTTCATAACCTCTGTAAACAATCTGTGCTTTTGTTTAATCACCCTCACAGTATGATTTCTTTTTCACATGTTTAGGCAGAACACCCTGTGTTTCAGTTTGTGCCCTTTGCTCCTTGTCCCATCACAGTGCTCTACTGAAAGAACCTGATTCTGTTCTTCCTCCCATTCCCAACCAATTTTTCCTGGTCTGTTAGTAACAAATCTAACAGGGTGGTTCCCCTCATTGGCTCCTTGATCACATGGCCACTTGTATGTCTCAGCCTATTGCATGTAAAGATCAGTGAATACATGAAATGTAATTGAGTGTGTGGATTTTCAGTTCTTATAGTAGTCCCACAGTGCTTTCTCACTAATATTTTTGTCTATTCTGTTCCTTCTAAGTAATGGAAATTATGAACATAACTCATTGGGGTTTTCCTGCAAAACTATTTCATAAAAATTGTTTCATTTTACTTACAGAATCACAGAATCACTAAGGTTGGAAAGGACCTATAAGATCATCCAGTCCAACCATCCACCTATCACCAATGGTTCTCGCTAAACCATATCCCTCATCACAACATTCAAACGTTCCTTGAACACCTCCAGGGTCGGTGACTCCACCACCTCCCTGGGCAGCCCATTCCAGTGCCTGACCACTCTTTCAGAGAAGTAGTATTTCCTAATATCCAGCCTGAATCTTCCCTGGCACAGCTTGAAACCATTCCCTCTAGTCCTATCACCAGTTTCATTAGAGAAGAGGCCGACCCCCAGCTCACTACAACCTCCCTTCATGTAGTTATAGAGAGCAATAAGGTCTCCCCTGAGCCTCCTCTTCTCCAGACTGAACAATCCCAGCTCCCTCAGCCGCTCCTCATAAGGCCTGTGCTCCAGACCCCTCACCAGCTTTGTTGCCCTTCTTTGAACACGTTCCAGGGCCTCAATGTCTTTCTTGCAGTGAGGGGCCCAGAACTGGACACAGTACTCAAGGTGCGGCCTCACCAGAGCTGAGTACAGGGGGACAATTACTTCCCTGCTCCTGCTGGTCACGCTACTTCTGATACAAGCCAGGATGCCATTGGCCTTCTTGGCCACCCAGGCACACTGCTGGCTCATGTTCAGCTGAGTGTCAACCAACACCCCCAGGTCCATTTCCTCTACGCAGTCTTCTAGCCACTCCGCCCCAAGCCTGTATCGTTGCTTGGGGTTGCTGTGGCCAAAGTGTAGGACTTGACATTTGGTCTTATTAAACCTCATCCCATTGGCTTCAGCCCAGCTATCCAGCCTGTCCAGATCCCTCTGTAGGGCCTCGCAAACCCCAGGCAGATCGACACTTCCAGCCAACTTGGTGTCATCTGCAAACTTACTGAGTGTGCACTCAATGCCCTCATCCAGGTCATCAATAAAGATATTGAAGAGGACAGGCCCCAGCACCGACCCCTGGGGAACACCACTCGTGACCGGTCGCCAGCTGGATTTAGCACCATTGACCACCACTCTCTGGGCCTGGCCGCCCACCTTTCTGATGTTTTATATTACTCTAACATTTCTCAGTAATAGAGACAAAAGCTAGGAGAAGTTCTTCCTATTGTTTTCTATTTTATTAAAAAAAAATAGAAGAAAAGTGAGGGAGAAAGAAAATTCCAGGAAAAGCCTTCATATAAATATTGAGTTTGATACTTTTAATAGATAAATTTAAAAGAAAAAATATAGTATGTCTCCGTAGTTTAGCTCTGATATTTTTCCTCCCTTGTACTGTACAAACAGAAATTACCAAATGAGAACAATTAACATACACATAGAAATTACCAAAGGATAAATAGGTGTGCAGACTACAGAAACAGGAAGAAATGCAACTTTGTGTTTTCTGATATCACTGCAGTAAAGACTTTTTTTAAAGGCAGATTAAACACTGTTGAATTTGGTTCACTAAGGTAGTAAATGGATATTGCAAAGATGAGTGATGCACCAACTCTGTCTAAACGTATGCATAAAATGATGCTAAATTATTAGAACTGTTATATGGAAGTCTCACAGTTTCCATGTTTACCTTGCTTTCATGGTTTCTGCATCATCGCAGGGAGGGATAGAAGTAGTCTTGTTTTGCCTCCACTCCTCTGTCTGCTCTCTCTTCTGCTTTGCAAAGTGCTGGACCAGATCAGAGATGCAATGTTTAAACTCAAAGGAATCCTAGAAAAGGAGTAGTTGCATTAGGATGGAACTTGGGGGAGGATCAGGTCTCCATAGCCTCAAATGCAACACCTTCTAACTCCTCCAGTATGGGATGAAGAGCACCTGGGCAATATGCCAGCTCTCTGGTGAAGTCTGCTGGGTGGGGAGCAGAGATTAGTAAAGAAAGAGAAATAGAAAACCCTAACAACAACAAGCCTTTGGTAACTCCTAGTTCAAAACTATTCAAAAGATGCTCTTAGTGTCTCAATGGAGAAAGAGATCAGACTAATAATTTCAGTCTGATACTAGGACAAGTATTCCTAGGAGAAATCTAAACAGATATGGCAGTGTGACTGTGGTCTGTCAGAAACATTTAAGCAAAACTATTCTTGTATTCAATTTATTTAAGAAACAAAACTTTTTTCCAGCTGTTTCAACTGATCAGATGGTGGGAAAAATAATACTTAAAATGTAAGCAGGTTGGAGGTGAGTCTTCTAATGAAAGGGTCAGAATTTACAGATGTTCTGACTTAAATTGTTCTTGCCAAGATACCTCTATTCCTCAGGCATTTGGGAAACTAATGAGTAAAAAGAAATTTTATGAATAGGCTTAATAGTGGATTAAATCAGAATTTTGTCTACTTCTCAGTGAGTTATTATATGTATAAGTATATTATCATGCATTTTTATCTGTGTACACCTACACAAAATAGAATGATGTTCTGAAATAGTAAAAAAAAAAAAAAAAAAAAAAAAAAAAAAATTCTCTGATCACGCTTGCCAGGGCCTTAAAAACCCAATTGCAGTCTAGGTTTCATGGATTGCTTGTAAGGAATTTGCTAGTGTCTGTAAAGGGGTCTAGGTAGCTTCAATTTACGAACTGCCCAGTGAAACAATTGAGAACATATTACACAGAGTTTAAGAGTAGTTTGGAGTAACAAAACTTGATTAGAAATGAAATGTGAAGAGAGAGTTTTCTATAGACATGACTATGAGATTGGACTGGTAAATTTTAGTAAAAGTAGATTTTTCATAGAAGGAGTAATAACAGTAGACAGGGATCATTGAGCATGAAACAAAATACTTTTATTCATGAAATATATAAGCAGGGCTAATCAATTCCTTTAAATTCTATCTGCTTAATAATTTCAAGGGTGAGATACATTAATTATTATGATATAAATTGTTACTACTGAATTCCTTTTATACTAGAGTTAATCCTAGCACTACATGTTATTACTATTCAGATTTAATGGCTTCTGTAATACCACTGTGTATATGAGGTGTTTGGAAATTTTTCTCCAGGGGAAAGACAGGCGCTTACTCAAATCTCTCTGAAATGTGCATTGTGACTCAGTGTGGTAGTGACCAGGAGATAAGAAGCCTTGGACTTTAAAATCACCAGTTTAGTAGTTTCTGCTTTGCTTTGATCAACTCACTTGTCTCTATTCTATTTTTTTTCCACCAGATATCTGGTTTTAATTAATCATTTCTTTAAATTGTGTCCTATTAGACAATGGTTATAATAAATTGTGATGTGTTATACTTATTTTTCTTTGTAAAAAATGATTTTTTTTTCAGTTCATAGGAATATTTTTGAAATCCATTTAAACAACAGACACAGCTTGCACCAAATCCAGCCTGTGCTGTTTGGAATTCCCCATCAGCTGTTCAGAAGGTGTGCTTTATTTTTCTGAGAATACTGGACTGAATATCTTCTAGTCTTACTTTTACATCTTAGATCTTACAAATCTCTGTTTTGAAACCTTTGGTATTTACATATAATTTGGGGCAATTTTGTATGGAATGTCTATGATACAGGAAGTACTTCTGCTACACATCTCTTTACAGAGATCTCTCTTTCTTGAGCTCACCTCTTGCATTTTAATTACTGACCCTGATTAGATCACTTTTTCTCATTCTCCTGACAAGTCTTATTATTAATTTCTATTTCTTCAGCTAAGATCGCCTCAAAAGTATGTTTCTATATTCCTTATTTTTTATTATTCTTTAATTGACTAGATTTGATGCATGTAACTTCCACATTTTGACAGCCTTAGTATTAAAATTGGGAAAAGAATCAGATCCTGAGCCACAGGATTTTGTACAGAGTGGTGTTTAGAACTTATGTTCTGAACATTCACTGTAATTCTCTCCGGTGTAAAATTAATTGTGATGCCCATTTGCTCTAATCTATTTGTCTTACATTAGTAGTCCATATCTTAACACTGTCTGAATTTTTGTTACCTTCCTTCTGTGCTACAGAAATTAAACATGAAGATAGAGAATAAACATGAAATTTTAAAGAATGTAACAACCCTCTGCAACACCTGGATTTGCAAAGCCAGACTAGTAGATTTTTTTTTAAGACTTTGAAGTACAATTGTATATAATGCTTTTCAGGGATAAAATGAATAATACTGCACTCTCGCTAGTATTTTTCACGTTGAAAACTGTATGACAGGTTCTCTTTGTCAACTGAGTCTATAGTCCTCATGTTCCAATAACAATTACTGAGAACTTATTGATCAGGTACTCCATGTAGATCTGTGTTGAAGTTGGTACTAGCCAGGAACTCTAGTCATTAACACTGACAGAAAGTAAATACGTATAGATAAATATTTATTTACCAAGCAAGTACAAGCATCAAAGACTTTGAAGATACTGTATACTCTAGGCAAGAGAGGAGCATCAGAATATTTCACTGGCAAAGATGTAAGGTTAAGAATCAAACTGCAACAATTATCTATGGATGTTCCTCATTTATATTGTTTTATACCCAAAAACTCAGAAGCATTTCATCAAACATGATACCAACTAAGGGAAACATTGACTTTCTGCTTACTGTTGAATTAAAAATTAAAAAAAATAAAGCCCTCAGCCCATGTATTTGTCTACATAGTGCCTCAGACAGTATTCTTCTAGAATCATAGGATTGTAGCATATCCCAAGTTGGAAGGGACCCATAAAGATCATCAAGTTTAACTCCTATTTGTTTTGCTGTCACCTTCAACCATATGCTGGTCATTCCTGTTCAAGTATGGCATCATTTATGGGTTTAATTTCACTTACTTTCACTTTCCAAAGAGAGGTGGTGGCTGCACCAGCTTTGTAGTCACAGGTAAAGTATACACTTATTTTCCTGGCTCTGCTTAGAGAAAGTTACACCATATTTTAAAGTAATTAATGGGAAATTATAAGTTTAACATTAGGCTACTATCACTAATATATTGTAAATTTGTAGTTTGATAAGGGCAACATTTTTGGCTTTCTCATTGCAGTTTTCCCTTCTTTATTTTCTTTTGTCACCTGTTTTACTTATTGCTTATCCCATCCTGAAATATGACAGAGAGGAAGAAATACCTCAAGAATCCTGTCGGCTCTGTTTTTCTTCATTCTACTTGTACTAGCAGGATTTCCCACATGAAAGATAGATAAGTTGAGTTTGAAAATTAATATGATTTGATGAAATTTCATGTGGAAAAAAGAATAATTTTTTAATTCTGTCTAGATGGTGAAAAAAAACAATTAAGAAGCACGTGAGATATTTTGATAGTGTTGAATGTGGTATCAGGTCTTATTTTGAATGGTATCTGTATAAGCCCAGACTGCAAGTCTTTATAAAATATCTGTAATCAATAGCACAGAACTCTGTACTCTTGTATTCTTGTGCAAAGTTGTTGACTGTATTTTTGTTCCCATGTACAAATAGCAAGTGAGCTTGTCATGCATCTGCAGTACTTAATTTGCATGGAGAGCATTTGCTTGTTCTGGATCAATCTTAAAGAGACTGAATATTCACCACACAGCAATATTCAGTGCAGTATGATAGAAGTAATTTGCCTGCGTATATTTTCGGCCTATACAAAGTAACTAAGTAATAAATGCTTATTTTTTTTACAGAGTTCATTCTTCAAGTCAAATCTGCACATATCAGTAATATTAGTTCCATCATATTTTTAATCTTTTTTTCAGGACTATATAAAAAATGTAATTAGGTTAGTGAAATATCCAGTTAATCCGTTGTTAATGACTGATTTTTTTGAAGACAGCTTTCAGTTTTCAAAGATCAGGTAGCTCTCTCCTCTTTTTATATTTAAAAAGGAATCTCTCTGCTTGATAAAACAGAAATTACTAATCAGGAAAGAGTGATAATTAATCAGACACTACTGATATAATTTATTTTTTATTTTACTTTTTTTTTCCTAAACAAGTAAAAAATCTCATTTTATCCTGTTGTTTCAGATTTGAGGCATCTTTTATCTGACTTTATATAAAAATTAGGCACCTAACTTGAACCATTCATTTACTTACAGTTTAAGATATTCCTCTAGTCAATCCTATTTAACAACAGAAAAAAAAAAAAAAGGAAGAATCCTTAGAGAGCAAATTCATCTCATAATGGGATCAAAGTAAAATAGGATAAATCCTCTTTTCAATATGCCTGTCTCTTTTCATTGACAGTAGAGGTAGTGTGAATGACTTGCTCTAGTGCTTAACTTTCAAATGCTAAAATTAGAGGAAAGAAGCTCTCTACAGAGTGAGCTATCATTTGTCATCAGGAAGGTATCTCTGGCTATGTTACAATTTATATTTTTCCCCTTCTATCTCTTTTTTTTTTGTGACAGTGTGTACAGCAGTGCATATACAACTGTCTTTTTCCTTTTTCCTGCTCTCTAGGCACCTGTATTCTTAATCTCTGCTCTTTTTCATGCAGCTAGAGGACAAGACTGCAGATCTTTTAATTCTAGCCTTTTTTCCCCTTAAAATAGTAGATAATTGAACTAATATTTTATTTCACAAAATCTAAGCTTAAATGCTTTTTGCAGTGGAATAATCTAAAATGTTTTTCCAAGAAATGTTTGGTAGCACATCCTAGCTCTCTTCTAGTTAAAGAGCAAATCTTCGGCCTAGTTACAGATGTGCAATACCTTACACAACCTTCTATTGGGTCTGTAGGTTTTACTACACCCTAAGTAGGTGTCTGGTTTCTTTGGTTGCTAAAAACGTACTTTCATAAATGAAGATTTGTGTTTTTAAATCTATCATTCATTGTATTGTGAGTAATGCTTCATTTGAAAATGACTTTTTCTATTATGCTATGATTCATAATACCAATCTATTTTAATTTAGAGCAGTATTTGTTCTCTTAACTGTATGTAGTTAAGTCATATGTTTCGTATACTTTCCTTCTCTCTCTTTCTCTCTTTAAAATTCATATGGATTTCTTTATTAGGATGAATTTCTGTTCGTAAACAATGCATGCTTAGAATGAGATGTGATGAAAAATAGGAATGGTAGTGAAGCTCTTTTTTCATCTCTAGATATTCATTACAGAGATCCATCTTGGTTAGAAGAGCTTTGGAAAGTGCTGCTAAAAGTTCTGTAAATCTTTGCAAATGGGCATTTGGAACTGTCTCTGGCAAGATGCACAGCTGAATGGTGTTCTATTACACCCAGCCTTCTTTCCTTGTGTTTATTTGGCTATAACCAAGGCAACACTGGTGAAACTAAAACTAGGCATTGTATTTCTGCTTATGTATTTTTCCCAAACCCCCATGTATATGGTCTTTTTTCTCTGCCCACTGCTGGACTGGTGAGTGCATTTCTCCTCATGAGAGGGGGGGCAGAATTCTGGTAAGGTTGCTAATAGAAGGAATTGATTTTGTAGTCAGAGCTAAATGGTACCTTTCTGGCAGCAGACACGTTGAGTCACATCTGCTACTCCTAAGCCTCTATGCTGTTCTCTTGGAAACTCTCCTGTATGTGGTCTGTCTGCCTCTCAGAGCCTGGGCAGAAACATATTCTTTTTTGAACTGTTCATTTCAGTTAGTTTTTCCTCAATACAGAATGTCTTCACTGCCTACTCTGGTACTTATGTTTGATGAGCTTCAGCTACCCTGCCCTCAGATCAGCATCTCCACCATATCCAGTATTCTGAGAGGGATGTCAAACACCACTATGAGCTCTATGATGTAATTACTTTAAGACCAGCAGAGCATACTTTCTCCCTATGCAGCTCTGTGACTTGTTGCAGGCACTAGCTGATTTTTTCCGAACTTTTTGGAACTACTTTCTGTAGGAGATACTATTTGTGCAAGATGCTGCTTTCAAAATTAAAAGGACACAGGAACTTAAAAGAGAATGAGATTAACTCGTCAAGAATATTTAAACAGCAATTAGTTAAAGAGAACCCCAAGAGCTGTCCTGAACTGCCAGATCATCCTTCACATGTGCCTCTTGCATGAAAGAAAAACAAACAAAAAAAAACCAGTTTTGCCACTTAACATGATTTCTATTCTAAACACTGGATGTTCAATCATGCGTTTGCCCTTTATTAGGTAAATGGAACTGCGAATGAAATTACATGCTCATTAAACTAATCAGATCTTGAAAAAACTCCACTTGACTTAACGAATTACATGGATCAGTACATAGCTTTACTTTTCAGATGCAAGATGAAGTATAATACTAAGAAATTGCAGGGTAATTAGCACCTGTTGTTTCCCCTCTGCTCAGAAATTCTGTTCTTTGCCTTGTCTCTGTTTTTTTCATGTAATAGAGCTTCTCTGATCTTCCCAGAGAGATCTGTCAAATTGTTCCATATTCATTTTTTTGACATGAATGTCAAATTATTTTTCCCAGAAGTACAACAGTGATATTAAATGAGAAGAAGCAAACATAGCCCTCTTGAATTTTCGATGATGAATAATATGAAGTAACTTCATTCACTGTAAGTTAGATTCCAAGTGATCTGGGATATTATTTAGAGTTTTAAAAAGATCAGTGCAGAACTTCCTGTTATTCCTGTATTATTTCCTCTCTTCTTCAAATGTAGTTATTGAAATGGTAGCTTGTTTTTTTCATTATATTCAGGAAATATGATTCAACATTTATGCAGTGTTTCTTGTAAATTGAAGTTACTGTACGCTTCTAGCAAATGATGTTCAATATTAATCTGCGTAAGTGAAAATTCATGTGAAAAAATAAATACAAATGTAAATGTAGAATACTTTGAACTGATTAGACAAAATAAGAAATCAAAAATAAAACAGTTCATTTAAAATACAGTACTATTTTTGCCTTGACAAAAAATTGACATGAAAAATTAATTTTCTACAAGTGCTCAAAATCTAAGAGCTCATCTTCATTTGAATCACAGTACAACTCTCATGGTGTCTGATGCCTGTTGTGCATCTGATAATGTTATGGTTCTGACCTCTGTTTCTTTGATTAATCAATCGTAGACAACAATTATGTCCCCTCTCAGACTTTTCCAGGCTAAGTAACTCCAGTTTTCTTAGCTTCTCCTCACATGCCAAGTGGTCCAGCCCATGACCCTGGGCTGTGTAAGTTCCACATGAATGTTTCAGAGTCAGTGTTCACAGCTGTTGAGATCTGTAGGCATGGCCATATTTTGTTAAGAACGTGACAGAATTAAAACTCTTTGAAACTCTTTGAACCTGTTCTATGAACAGTTACTTCAAAATGGTTTTGGGTACTTTTATCGCAGACAGAATTATTGCAAACATCACCTCCTATAGAGAATTTTTCAGAGATGAGAGTAGAAATTTTTCTTTGTTTCCGTTGTTAAAATATCAGCATCCCATGAACAGTAAGCAGATATCTGCATTATAAATACCACAAATGATAAAATTTCCTTAGTTTATAAAGGAATGGACTGAGTTAAATTTCTTTTTGTTGAGAAAGAATCTTTGTGTTCTCTAAATCCTACTGTAGATTGATCTCCATGTGAACTTTCACTCAGTTTATGCTGCCTTTCCAAAGTGAATAAAAATCAATTGCGCTGTATGTATAAACATATTTCTTTAGAATGACAGATATGTGGTGTTAAAACACTAATATACTATCATGAGCATTCAACTGAATCTTATAATGAAGAGAAAGTACAAGATTTTTAGTGTTAACATCAATAGAAGTGGAGTTTATCAGACTTTATAAAATGGAAAATCTTCCTTTGCGTAATGAATGTATGTTTTCAGAGTAAGCCTGATAAAGGGACAAGAACACAGATTAAAAGAAAAGAACTAAGCAGAGACTAATGAATTAAACTCCTAAAAATTTTTTGGAAATCACAAAATTCACCTTCCAGTCATCAGTGAACAGGCTCACCTTGAAATTTCTATACGAGACTGAGAATATTGCTTTTTATTTTTGAGCTATATGGTTCTGCACTGGGAAAAGATCTGAGGATGTATAAGAAGTTTCTTTTTCTTCTCCTCAATGTTTGCATAAAAAAAATCCAGAACGCTGCTCAAATAGATAGTGCTGCTCAATCTGGAGTAAAACCCTGAAGGAAAAAGAGCAAATATAATGTTTATTTTTAAGAGAGGTGGCAGGCAAACTGGGAGTTATGGAACAATTATCTTAATTTTAATTTTGGCAAGAATAAAAATATGAAAATATACACTTCCATAAACATTCAAAAAAATTGGTAGTTGATGAACAACAACCAATATAGGTTTGTCAGAAACAAATCTTAACTTCTAAGTTTTCTTCCCTGCTGTTAAGAAGTACTGAATATATAGGATGATATCTAGACCTCACAATTGGTTTTGAACCATTTTGTGGCATTTTCTTATACAAAATAAGCAGGTGAAGTCTTCATGAAACTGTTAAACAGTTGCACAAATGGTTAGGAAAACATGCTTAGTAGTCATTAACTGTTCTTTGTTGGGTAGCATTACGTATTGAGTAGTGTTCTGCAGCGATCAGTCTTGTGCCGGGTTCTCATCAGTGTTCTCATTAGTGACTTGAATCATTGAGTAGGTAGTCAATGATTAAATAGTGTAGTGTGCTTATTAAATTTCCAATGACATCAAGCTATGAGTGTCTGTAAATATATATGAGGACAGACTAAAAAAGATCTTGACAAATTAAGGAAATCATTTAAATAAATTGGATGCAATTCGGTAAGGACAAATGCAGAGCACTAAGCTTAAATAATCAAACATTTTAAGGCAAGACATGAAGCAGCTATTTTGCAGATAAAGATCTAAGGCAAACTGAGTGAACTTTTTCCTTAACATTAGATATCCAAAACACATGGTATGTGTCTGAGATATTTACTTCATTGTACCTTTATCCTATCATTGAGAAGAAATACCTTTTTAGGGAAACTAACTTTTTTTAGATATCTGCTTAAGGTACCTTAGAAATGTATATATTTCTCTAATTATTTTCAAAGTACTTCAGGACAGAAGGCTCAGGTGTAGATGTCCATGCTGTAGATTGACAAAAAAAAATTGTGTCAGAGCTGCATAGGGTTCTGTTATACAAGTGAGAAGAGTTTTATTTATTTGAAATGTGTTGTCATTATCAAGGATTAAAAACCAGTCACAGAACCAGAAAACCAAGATGTAGTTTTAATAGGGACAAGATTTATGAGGATATCATTTAGTGAATTAGTTTATCTACCAGCTCCTCTTCCTTTACTGCTCACTGCTGTGCAAATGCGGAACAAACAGAAGGTTCCTGTCCCCAAAATCTTATAATTCAGGAGAAATGTTATGAACAGTGGATGTTCAAAACATAAGTTGTCAACCCACCAAGTCAAACATTACAGTGGTGCTGTTAAACCTCTGAAGTCTGGCCAAATCTGTCAAAGCATGTCATACCTCTCTTACACAGAGCTCATGGCTGGCTGCCTAGAGATCAGTCTGGTTATTTAGATTCGTGGACTTCATACGCACGTCATCTTAGTTTGACTCCCACAAAATTCCCTGAAAAGCCTGTCCAAACATTGGCATAAGAAGCAAGTTATCAGGCTACTTGAACATGCACACAACTTTTATACATATGTGTTCAATTTTGGTTCTGATTTTTGGGATTATTTCAGTCCCACTACACCAAAACTGAGTGATTGCTTTACATACTGTGGGTTATTATGGAAAAAAAATAAAATGACATTTGTATGCTGAAGACCCTGACATGAATGATCTTCCTGGCTAGCACTGAGATTTTTGGGTAACTTGCATTGGTTTATAGAGGATGCAATTCTGTAAATTAACAAACTCTAAAGCATAAAACCCTAGGAATAACAGATGAATCATTGAAAGTCTTCAGCTGCACATTATCAACCTAATCTCATTGATTTGGGCTGACTGAAAGTGTTTCAGCCCTTTTCAAAAGAGAGTCTTTATAGCAAGATTATGATGGCCACTGCTGGCTCCCAACAGACATACTTTCTTTTAACACAATGCTAAAGGACCTTCATGCATTTTAAATAAAACTTTCTATAGAGCCTCAGAACTTACTGTAGTACCCAGAAGCATTAGTGACAGTTTATTACTCACAAATGTTTAGCCGTTGCTTTACCTAAAATAGAATTGGTAATGCGTTACAGATACAGCTGAAATGTCCACATCTTTCCACGTGTTTTTTTCTCAGAATCACTGCAGCTAGACAGAATCTGTCAGCAGGAGACTGCATTTACTATTTAGCCCCAGAAATAAATTGTTTTAGAAAAGAAAATACATTCTTAACAGAAATGAACAGTGAAAGCAGTCAAAGCACAGGATCTTTTCTTTAATCTGATAGTATTTAGTTTTTGAGGATTTGATCTTGCTCTAAGCAGCCATATGGACCTCGAGCTTGATACCTGCTGTCACTGTTTGTGTCAATCAAGTGGCAATGTTATTTCCATCAAATTTATTAGAACTGTGTGTCCTTGGACACTGGCTGTGAGAGCTGAACTGCCAGCAGCCCAAACCTGGAGAAGTTCAGTGACATTTGGATGAGAATGATTCAGTGCCTGCTTCTTGTTCAGAAAGGGGTTAGGAATGAATACGCTTATGCAAGCAAGGAGCTCTGTGCTCAAGGTTTGTAAACGTCAAGAGTCCCTGTTTCATAAATGTTCTGTGACACTTCCATTACAAAGTAGAAAGCACAAGGATCTCCACAAACTGATAGGCATCAGCAAATATGCCTCCCAGGGGTGTAGTGAGAGCAGCAATAAGCTGAGAAGCTAGCTTCCTTGTGTCCTAGCATCACTTGTCACAGTAAAAGTAGGTCTCAGCTAACTGTTGTGAAGCTGATTCCTCTGTGTTGTCCTCTCTAACTCACTCCCGAAAATGTTCTGGGCCCCATCATCTTCACTTGTTGCTCTGGTGCCTGATGTGCCCCATTGTTTTCCTTCTACTCAGGAAAATATTCTTGATAGACATGCACTCCTCCCTAGGGTAAGTTTTCACCTCCTAACTTTCACTCTCTCAAAACTTTTTGGAAATAGCTTGTTAAAGCTGCAGATTATGGTAATGTGGTGTAAGCATGGATTTTTGCTGACCTTTGTGAGGAGGGATGCCGCAGTCTTGGTGAATGATCTTCACAAATGATAAAAAGCTACCTTTTCTATCTTTATGTTTAACTGCCAGTGGAAAACTTCCTTAAACATGTTACTTCAGATCAAAGAAAGTATTTCATTGCATTAGTATGCAAATTTAGGCCACAAAAATTAAAGCAAACAAGTCATTAGTATAAGAGAGTGAAATGCTTGAATTACATGTAGAGGCGAGCAAGTCTTGAGAATGGTAACTTCTTACTGCAGTGATAGCTGTGGAGAATTGCCTAAAGCATGTATGTGACTGTTCTTGTAGCAGGATCTTGGAATGGGGCATGTATTAGCACTTGATTGGCCATTTTATATTCTAATATACTAAAATGATGTAAAATCAAAGCCTGTTTGCTTGATATATGCATTCATCTAGAAGTTTGCTTTTATGTACAAAGGACAGTGACTTCAGAGTTTTTTTTGGTGCTGTTGTTTGCACCGAAGCACTTTAAAAAAAAAACAACCCTGTAGTCTGATTGTTAGATAAAGTTATCTTAGTGAGATATCTATCTGCTCATCTTGCATGCACAGCTCCTATTTCATCATACTTCTCCAGCCTTATACTCCCATCTCCCTGTGGAAAGTTATTTCATGCAACTGCAGGGTTCTGTATTATATTCAAAATTTCTCTGATTCTTCAGCGAGGATCCTCTCCTGCATCACAGCCATCTACTCTAGAATAGCATCCTCTACTGCTTTGCACAGATGCAGCATAAATATGCCCTTAGAAGAGAACCACTACAGCTTAGGCCCTTGATCTCAGATTCTTATTACGGAATCCACCCTCTAACTCACTTGAGGACTTTTTTGATGTTAATTTGCACAGTATTTCATTTTGTTAGCTGAATGCATAGCTGATCTTCTATCATTAGACAGAGGCAGATACATGAAACAAAATCTTATTTAAATGAGAATATTATCTCGGGTAAAACAAGGACTAAGTTTAAATCAGGTATTTTTCTTTGTGGCAGCAAATAATCTGCTGATCAAGATATCAAAAGGCCTAACTTTTTTGCTGTGAGTTTGGATAAGTCATGAGACAATTTTAAGTTGTCCAATAATCTTTTTTAAACTTTTTTTGTCACAGTCTTCAGAAGACCCTCCTCAACATCAAAACTGTGGTTTTTCAGGGGTCATAAACTGCTGCTTGATATAAGAACTAATGTTTATTCCAAAATTAATTAGCCTTGATAATATTAACTCAGAGATCGAAGTGGTCCTGCTGGTCATTTTTTTGGTTCTTTGGTGATGCGGCCACATAAAAAATGACATAAAACCCTTCTCAATTTGCTTCCTGTATGTTACACAGGAAATCATCCAGGCAGGTTTTGAGTATCTCCAGAGAAGGAGACTCCATGACCATTCTGATCACCTTGTTCCAGTGCTCTCTCACCCTCAGGTCCCTCAGCTTTTCTTTGTATGGGAGACACTCCAGGCCCCTAATCACTCTTTGTGGTCCTAAAATAACCATAAGAGTATAAACCCCCTGTTAGGAGGCATGACCATACTGAAATTACAGTGCGCATTTCGCCAAGCTTGACACCTATTTGATAAGCTTGTCATAATTTTGGTCTAGGTATGTAAATATGTGTTTTTCTCATGCGGGGAAAAAAAAAATATAGACATATTTTTACCATTTGTAATGCAAATAATAAAAATATTTTTTATTATATCTATCTACATCCCATCAAAGTCTGTGGCAAAGTTGTATGATTCTTCCTAAAACGTGTCCCTTTTCTTAAGACTTCTGGTTGGTGAAAACAGATTTGTAATATTTATACGCTGAGTTTATACAGAATCAACTGCCACTGTTTGTTCAAAGTGTAATGTGCTCATTTGGACTTCTAGTTCTGATTTCACAGTGTATTTTTTTCTAATTTAACAGACAGCACACAATGTACATGTGCTGTGGTACTCACTGAAAACTTCTCCACCTTAGAGAGTTGTGACAGTAGTCTGGGTAATCCACTCACTATCCCTGGGCTATTCATTTTCCAACTTACTTCTAAGAAGCATCTCTGGCTGAGTTCAGTTCTAATGTCAATACATTTTCCAAATAAAATGTAGTCATCTAGATATTCTACTGAAAAATCCAGCTTATTCACTTAGAAGAATTACGTTTCTGTGTCATACTTTCTTTGCTCACAATGAGTTACTAAACTAAGAGGTCTGAGATGGATCAACACTTTGCATAAATATCGTTACAGGAAATGATAAACTGAATTTTCTCTCAACCTGTCATTTTTTCTCCTTTGTCTTCATTCTATTTTTATCTATCTCATTAGTGTAGCAACCTTTGTATACTTGTCTCTGCTATGACGTACGTAAGATCCCATATTTGACACTCAGCTAAGATATTGCATAGACTGAACTGTGCTCCTTCATTCAATTGAAAAAATCAAAAGGAGATCTGCATCACATCATTGTTTTACCTCAAATTAACAACAAAACAATATTCGATGTTTAATATCCATGGACCAATCTGGCCTCATAATGAATGATTTTGCAGGCATCTGTCACGTTAGCCTATGGGCCAGAATGGTTTTTGTTTGCTTGTTTAATTCCACATGAAACATAGTGGCTCTGCAGACAGCAAGGATGTTCTTTGGCGAGATTTTAAACAGTGCAGCCAGAAGCTTGTTATCTATCTTTAATACTGCAAGGATATGACATTAATCAATTTTTAGCAAATCTCTGTTTCATGTCTGAGCATGAAAGTTTTACTCTTCCTGGTAGCTGCTCTAATTGCCTGGCTGAACACTGCAAATCTATAGCCCAGGGATTAGTAACCCTTCACAGTAACCTCTCTTTCCACAGCTTTGAGTTACTCAGTAGTTGAACATACTAAATTTTAGTGGCCAGATACTGTTCCCATTTAATGGCCGTTTTTAGCCTGGCTTCCTAAAGAAGTTGGGCTTATATGAACATATTTTTTTCACTGGCCACCAGTACTACTTCTTTCCCTAGCAACTTTTTAAAGCAATTTTGGCCATTTTCAGCTATGTATGTCAATGTCTAGATATCTCAAAACCATTCAGTTATTTTGACTTCTGTGGAAGTAGATGGCTTTAACTGATCTTTATCCCTTTTGTCTGGATGCCTTGCTGCAGAGAAAGAGAGGATCTGAAGATACAAATAAAAACTAATGTGAGCCAATCAGCCAGCCTACAAACTTTGCTGATTCATTCCTGGCAGATCAAACATGAACAGAGATTGAAGGAACAAGTAGGTGGTTCAGATGGGTCACAGATGAAAGAAGAAAAGTTTCAGGGACGGCTGCAGCTGAAAAATGTGAGGACACAGGGAAAATTGGGAGTACTTGTGAAAAGATAAGTGTAGAGGTTGAACAAGTAGAGAGAATCTAAAAACAATGTAGAAAGATTAAGGGTAATATACTTACTGTGGTGAAAGACGGGATGCATCTGGATGTTGGAGTGGAAGAAGAAAGCTAGGAATAGGGAATGAATATGTATCCATTGGATTGTTTGGTCCTTTTGCTTATAAAAACAAACAAAAGCAAAAAAGCAAAAATCCAAAACCATTCACCTTTTTTTACTGTGACTCAAAAATTTTGAAACAACTCCAAGAAAATACATCTTGAAATTCAGTAAAAATGATTTTTATCTTCAGTTATGGAAACCTGTGTTACTTTTTACAGATCAGAAAATTTCCTAAGTTGGAAAATCACATGTATTATTTTACATCAGCCTGGAAATGAAAGATGGATTTTTTTTTCTGCCAGAAAGAGCAACATCTGATAGGCTACATTAAGAAAAATGACCATATTTTTAAACTCATTTCTATTTTCTTTTCCTCACTTAAATTTCACTGGCCTTAGGTATAACCGTTATTCTATATTTTCTCCTCTATTATAGCTGGAACATTGTAAAAGAAATAGTTTAGGATATATTCAAAGATGCTACAAAGATCACGTTTTGAGAAAAAAGATAAAAAGCTCTAGTTTTCACACGTTAATTTTCCAAGTTATTCAGAGTTATCTCCTGTTCTACTTGCTACTGTTTCGTGAAATGCTGTTAAGGAGGATACCAATACTGGGGAGATACCAGTTTGAGAAAACTATTTTTATTCCTAGCAATTCTCTTGTATTCAATTGTAAGAAATCCAACAGTGGGACACCAAAACTGTGTGCTGCTTCTCTTCCAGGACTGCAAGCCTGTCTTCCGCAGCAATGAGAAGCCATCAAAATATAGTTTATTCTGATGCACAGTCTAAAGGAAAGTAGGTTTTGTTTCCCTCTGCTTTCTCTGTCAGTATTTTATGTTTTGTATAAGTGACTGTTAACTTCTTCTTAAATTTGCTTTCTAGTGTTTTCTTTTTTCTTCACCAGAGTGCAGTAAGGGCCAACTGCTCCCAGAGGGCGGGTGAGCTGGGAGTCATAGTTTCCTGTAGTTTCCACACGCGGGGGCAGAAACCAGGGCTGGGTCCTTCAATAGCCCCAGACATACAAGGAGGTGAACCTGGGACCAGGCCCAGCCATAGGCTCCAGTCCCAGGAGATGGTGCTGGAGATAGGTCAGGTGACAAGACTAAAGCATGTATTGAAGGGGTCCATCCAGAGAACAATTACTTGCAGTGTGTGGCCAAGATCCATATAGGAGGCAGTGTCAGGACTGAAGCTGGAGACCTGACAGCCTAAGGCTGGTCTGAAACATTGAAATTCAATGAGAGCACAGTCACTCCCATCATCAAGGTCATTAACAAAGACACTGATCAGTATTTTCTCCATTCTCCAACCTGGAGGAATACCTATATATTTTTCTTTTCAGGTTGGAAAGTTTTAACTTTTTTTTTTTTTTTTTTTTTTTTCTAAAACTATAATCAAAAATTAAAACCAAAGAAGTTAATCTGAGGCCACAGAGGCCATCTAGCTGGATTCCTCAGCCCACAAGTATTTTGGCCTACAGGGAAAATACAAGTCTAATGAAGAAATTCTGTTTGGAATTATTTCTTTTATAGCTAGATTGTAAAAGTTATTATATTCATTATCTTTGTTAATTTCTCATTTATGTCTAACGTGCCTCATTCAGTATTCTGATTCTCTTTCCAGCTCTCTTTCTAGAACTAGTTGAACAATTTATCTTGATTCTTTGATGATCAATTAGATATTCCACTGATTACTACCATCCAAATCTGATTTTAATAGCACTTCAATTGGGCTGAAATATAGTTAATATTAAATAAACTCAAATTAATATCATTTGTTCTTCAGTAGTAAAATGTGAAACAGTTCAAGATAGATCCAGCTTTATTTCTATAATATATATTTGTATTTACGTAATAAACCTTGTTTAAATATCATGTTCTAGCCACTGTTATAAAGACTGCTGAGCTATAAACTTATGAGAAAGTAAATGATAAGCTTTGGGAGCTGGGGATTTTAGTGCCATTTTAACAGTCCTGAAGTCTGCGAGCAGGTGGGATGGATATGATTTGAACTTTCTCTGATTATGCAGGAATAATTTCCCAGCACTGCAGATACATTTTTCTTTCTCTTGAGTAACTGTGTGTTCTTTAAGGAGTTTCTAAATTCATCTCCAGCTAATGAAACTGCAGTCATCACATTACATCTTATTAAAGCTTACACTGCACTCCCTCCTCTACATTACTATGACTAGTTCTCTGAGTTATTTACAAAATAAAATAAAATTGTTATACTATTAAGTTAATTTTTAAATGAAACAAACAAACAAAAAAACCACCAAAAACAATCAAAACCCAACAACAAACAAATAAACCGAAACTTTAAAAGTTAAAAAAAAAAAAAAAAAAGAAAGAAATCAAACCGACATTTGATTTTGAAAGCATTTACACAAAATCAGTGGACCCTTCATGCCCAGAAGGAAATATGCCAACATAAACAGATTCATAGAAGCACCCACAGAGCAGATTTTATTTATTCTAAATAATAGCCTGAGATTAACTTCTTAAAAAAATCAGTTTGTGCCATTAAATTGTATAGGATATTGCAATTGCATTGAAACACTCTTTATATTCTAGTGTTATTTCCATGAATGTATTTTATCATATTTCTATCGCTTTTGTATAAAATTAGTGAAGTTAACTAATTAGTAGTTTTTGCCACTGCTACTGTGACTCATGACAACAATGTGAGTCAGAACTTCTCAAGTTATTTCTATAAAGGTCATCCATCCTGTCCAAGACCCACACCCCCAAAGTTATAAATTAGTAAAATCAGAACTGGATTAACCTTAGACTAGCTCCCAAAGATTGTTATCTCTTCTCTTGCAGCAGGAAGAAATCTCTATCAGAATATCTCTGATGGAGAAATGTCACTATGAAGCAATGAGCAAGTTTACAAACAATTCTTATTTGACACCTTCCATACTCAGTAAGACTCCAAGATTTTTAATCTACTGTTTTTAACAGAAGGCTATTCTAGACACTTCCAAAGAAGTGTCCTATAAATTAAGCTTCATCAAGTTATTTATTAGTAAGTATTGGTCTGAGCCCTGAAGCATGTTTTAAAATCTCTTCTGGAAAGTAATTTTAGCAATAGCAATTATAACTCTGGAATTTTTGCTATCTGCATAAGTGTACAGTTTCTTTTTAACTCTTGCATTTTTTTCCCTTCAGTGTTTTCTTTGACAGTATGTCCAATTTTGGGTGCCAAGAGAAAGTACTCACTTTCACTCCTTTTAAATATGCCACCTCTTAATTTCATAGTGTTATTCTCTGTTTCTGTGTTACAATTCAGGATAAACAGTAATTCCCAACATATGTCTGTAACATTCAGTTTCTTATTCATAAATGGCTCTTTTAATAAATATCTCTTCAAACAATTGGATTGGTCTAGACCATTACAAGAATAAGCAAAGGATTTATCTTTCACCAAGTTTTCCAGAAATGGGAGTGGGCCCTTTGTACGGATTGACAGTTACAGTTCACAGCACCATGATTACAGGCAATCCCTGCCACGGGTCACTTTTCCTTGACTCACATGTTTTCACAACCAAAGACATGCCCTTTCAAATAGGATGCTTAAAGGTTAAATCATTCTGTGAACTAAGGACTCTTTTGTTCACTATTCTATTTGGCTGATGAGATGTTTATCCTACTGTTTATGATGACATTTTAAAATATACCTGTAGTACAGTCCATGTCCTTAAGGAGTATTTTAAGAAGTTTGTGGGTAGAAAGTACCATATGTGCAAATCACTGCACTGAGTTAAGAAGATTCTTATTGAAGATTCATTTGGGTCTTTTGAACCGAGAAAATATTTGTGGGTTTTGTTCTGAAACTTACTAAATTGCCTTCATTATATTTCTGCAGCTAACACAGATGTCTTTTGATATTATGCTATTCATCTTTTATTAATTATCTACTTAGACACATGAACAGACCATTTGAAAATTATAAGCATTAGTGAGCCAAACATCTCTGTATTGGATATACTTATAAACTTCCTCTTAACAAAAATGTCCCTCATTAAAAGAAAATATTCAGGTATTGAGACAATATCCGCTGTACTCATAAACAGCCTAGAGTTGAACTTCATAAATAACTGATTTTTTCCAATAGAAATCTATGTTGGTTTCTATATCTCAATGTTGCGAATTTATTTGTCTCTTATGCAGAAGTTTATTGATTGTTCTAGTTAGCAGCAAATTTTTTATCATATACAAAACAATTAAAACATACCAGAAAGTAGATCTAGGTGCTATTGGGTTCACCTGAGGTAGATTCTTTGACTATAGATTAGATATGCTACACCTGGAAGTCATTTTTGTATCATACGGATTGGAGGCAACGTTTTGTGAGATTTGCAGTGCAATATAACAGGCCCAATAACCATTTGAATCCACACTCTCAGAGCTGCTGAAGCTCTGAAAATTCAGAAGTGAAACTTCTGAAAATTCCATGTACTTTGCTAATGGAAAACAGTCTCTACTCCAACTCCAGCCTGTTGCCCAAGAAAAAAGTTGCTAGAAAACTTCTCTCTACAGAAGAGAAAAATCCCATTATTATTAAAAATTATTTTAGTATCCTTCACATTAGTACCTTAGAAAATATTGTCATAGATATTCTGTATGGGAATCTCAGTAATAATTGCTTTTTAGACTGCCATATCTGTTATTTTAACCATTGCTCCTCAATCACAAACAACTTTCTTTGTCTGAAATCCAATTTTTTCAAAGGCAACCTTTAAAATACATACTGATAGGGAGGAAGAGGTTAAGCCAACTTTACTCACAAAGCTGGTGAAGTAGTTGGGACCTATAAATCATATGAGCCTGCTCAAGAAAACAAGCCATGTTTGAGAGAAAAAAAAAATGGTGCTTACCTATTTGTGCCCTAGGAAAGAGTTTGACACCTTGCTTACATATTGTGTAAAAAATACTCTCCTGATTGTTTTGAATTGCTCTGTTCTAAGGCTGTCTTGTGAATTCAAGGTAACTGGCAATTTGGCACTTGTGCATCACCTGAGGGCATATGCAAGTTAGAATGGTGAATAACATCAAGCGGTGCTGTGATTCACAGTGGCAGGTGATTCCAAGTGAGATTACTCAAATTTGAAAGTCTGAAGAGGGAAGGAAAGAAAGCTCCACCTTGTGCGGTAGCCTCCTCTACTGGTTAAGTTCCTGGGGGAGAACTCTTAGTCTTGAAAATATTGGATCAGCTAGAGGTGCAGGTGGTGTAGAGGGCACAAGGTAGAGGACAAGTGGCAAGGAGAACATGAGGAACTACTTCATATGCCCCAAATCTCACTGAAACTACACTAATCCTACAAAACAGTTTGGTAACATCCAAATGTCTGATGGCAAATTGACGTTTATTTTTTTGAGAGTAACATATATGGTGACAAGATTAGGATAGTATCTAGAAGGATAGGCCTGCTTAAGTGACAGGCTGTAGCAATTAGACACGCTGCCTAAGGGTCTAGAAGTAATATAACAGTGGGAGTTAAATGAGGAGTAAAGTTAAGCATACTAAACAAAGAAGGAGAAAAACAGATAATAGCAAGCAATGATGGAATGAGATATTTGTTCCCATGTGCCCATAAAGAAAAGCTCAAAACTCTGAGGGTTTCTCTATCTCTTGTTGAATATTTGTCTTTTTCAGTACCATTTTCTTCATGTGTATGCTAGTAACAGAAGTAACCATAGTTATGTAGTAATACATAATGTGATGTGTGTCATTTGATTAGCCAATGATGAGATGAGATTACAGAATCACAGAATCACAGAATCACAGAATCACAGAATCACAGAATCACTAAGGTTGGAAAGGACCTATAAGATCATCTAGTCCAACCATCCACCTATCACCAATGGTTCTCGCTAAACCATATCCCTCATCACAGCATCCAAACGTTCCTTGAACACCTCCAGGGTCGGTGACTCCACCACCTCCCTGGGCAGCCCATTCCAGTGCCTGACCACTCTTTCAGAGAAGTAGTATTTCCTAATATCCAGCCTGAATCTTCCCTGGCACAGCTTGAAACCATTCCCTCTAGTCCTATCACCAGTTGCACAAGAGAAGAGGCCGACCCCCAGCTCACTACAACCTCCCTTCAGGTAGTTATAGAGAGCAATAAGGTCTCCCCTGAGCCTCCTCTTCTCCAGACTGAACAATCCCAGCTCCCTCAGCCGCTCCTCATAAGGCCTGTGCTCCAGATCCCTCACCAGCTTTGTTGCCCTTCTTTGAACACGTTCCAGGGCCTCAATGTCTTTCTTGCAGTGAGGGGCCCAGAACTGGACACAGTACTCAAGGTGCGGCCTCACCAGAGCTGAGTACAGGGGTACAATTACTTCCCTGCTCCTGCTGGTCACGCTACTTCTGATACAAGCCAGGATGCCATTGGCCTTCTTGGCCACCCAGGCACACTGCTGGCTCATGTTCAGCCGAGTGTCAACCAACACCCCCAGGTCCATTTCCTCTACGCAGTCTTCTAGCCACTCCGCCCCAAGCCTGTAACGTTGCTTGGGGTTGCTGTGGCCAAAGTGTAGGACTTGACATTTGGTCTTATTAAACCTCATCCCATTGGCTTCAGCCCAGCTATCCAGCCTGTCCAGATCCCTCTGTAGGGCCTCGCTACCCCCAGGCAGATCGACACTTCCAGCCAACTTGGTGTCATCTGCAAACTTACTGAGGGTGCACTCAATGCCCTCATCCAGGTCATCAATAAAGATATTGAAGAGGACAGGCCCCAGCACCGACCCCTGGGGAACACCACTCGTGACCGGCCGCCAGCTGGATTTAGCTCCATTGACCACCACTCTCTGGGCCCGGCCCTCCAGCCAGTTCCTTACCCAGCCAAGAGTGTACCTGTCCAAGCCACGGACTGCCAGCTTCTGCAGGAGAATAGTGTGGGAGACAGTGTCAAAGGCTTTGCTGAAGTCTAGGTAGACTACATCAACAGCCTTTCCCTCATCCACCAGGCGGGTCACTAGATCATAGAAAGAGATCAGGTTGGTCAAGCAGGACCTGCCCTTCGTGAACCCATGCTGGCTAGGCCTGATCCCCCGGTTGTCCCGCACTTGCCGCGTGATCTCCCTCAAGACAATCTGTTCCATAACCTTCCCTGGCACCGAGGTCAGGCTAACAGTACACAAGTGTAGCTCTGATTTCTTTCAGAGCTGAAGAGTATTTGGTTTACTAGCCTCCTCCTTCATATGGGATTCATATGGAGTTGTTTAAGAGGTGCTGTATTTTACTTGCAGATACTCTGCTTCTCAGATCTGTTTGTCCTTAGTGGCCTACAGCAATGTCCTTGGTGAACTACTACATCAAACTTGACAAACTTTCTGAATTATCCATTTATGGTTGTAGCTTTGTTTCTGGTGCTGCTCCTTAAATGACATTTGAAGGCAACACCCCTCTTCTCCTCCAAATTTACATATTTGGTCATGAAATGTTGTACCAGATCCTTCCTCGTGTCATGTATTCTGCTGCCATCATGTGGTTATTTCTTTTCATTCACACCAAGATCTAGAAAAAAATAAGCCATAGTTTTTTGTACCATCTGTACATTGCAGGAACCACTCTCTGCCCCAAAAGCCTGTAGAAGTTTGCTCATAAGACTGTATTATTTATTTTTTAATATTTTTCATATTTCTTAATGAATGAAACATCTGGCTCACATTTGTATAATGAATTTTTTAGAATCCCTCCAATGGAGAGAGAAAGATATTGGACCAAAAAATGCAGAATTTTGCACAACATGTAGTTAACAGTGAGTGCATGTGGGATTTTACAGTTTACTAAGCAGCTTTCTTCGCAGAGTACTTCCCAGTGAGGGACATAAAAGGAAATGCTTGTAAAATTTTCTACATGGCTTGAGCCCCTGACTGTCCTCAGGGAAATTCTATTTTTTCCATATACTATGTCTGACTTTGATATCCATTTATTCAATAGGTGCCCCAGATTATTGTTATTACTATTTGCCCTGAATTACATGTTTGGAGATAGGAAGTAATTTCTCTGTACCTTTTCATATGGTTTAATTTCAAAGGTCTTATGTGAACAAGTAGAATGTGTGCTCAAGGTAGAAAACTCTTTGCATCCTCTTGGGTGAATTACATAACTTATAATCAATCTTAATATGTTTGAAAAATCCCTATTAGTATTTTTCATTCAATTTTTGAATCTCCTTTCTGGTGGTTTTTTTTTTCTTTACATGACCAGGATGAATTGGAAGTGCAAGGTTTTTATCAACTGAAACAAATGGGCAAGTACTTCAGTTGTTGATAGACCAAAGGATGATGCTTCTCCATGTACACATATGTGTAAGCAATGCAGTAAGCCTTGCCTTGTCTGGAATGTGTAGTCACCACCTTACTGAACCAGCTTAATCTGTAAAGCCTTTTAAACACCTTGCTTTCTGTCTCTCTCTTTCTCTCTGACCACTGCACTCTCATTAGTTTATCCAAGTAGTCTGACAAAGTGTATGGAAGATTATTTTGTGTTTTACTTTTCCAAGGATAAAGAATTTATCTTCAAGGTATAGCAGTTTTATTAAAGAGGGAAAAATCTACATTTCTGTAGCTGTTAGATTTTTGGCTTAAAAATCAAATGCAACAAATGCAATTAACAAAGTCTGCTTGAAGCATGTTGCTTTTTACTACAGATTAGTTTTGAAGAGATGAATGGTAATGGTTTAAGCAAACTTTAAGATACACACTGCTGTGTTAAAAACAATACTGCATGTGCATGAAGATTAATAAAATGCACATTAACAGAATTAATAGAAATCCCAGCTTCTGCCTAACATACTCGGCATGCTGTAGTGTTTAAATCTTAACTTATAAATATGCACAAGTACTGAAAAGTGTGCTGTTCTATCTGCCCAGAAGCACTGCTCTCTTGATGGAGCTCTCTGCTGAGCACTGCAGAACCTACCTCATCCCTAGCACCATCTGGGATTTACAAACTGCCTGATGCTCCCCAGGAGCATTGAATTCAGTACTGATCTAGAAGTGGGGAGGATGCTTTTAATAATATGTTAAGTAGAACTTTATAATCCGTACACATTTACATGTTGTATATTAAGATATAATACCCTTTTACCTTACTCAATTCAAGATATTTACCATGATATAGGCCTGGTGAATACTACAAAGTTGAGATGCCTTTTTTCTGTTGTTGCAGCACAACTCTTTTCCTCCTATTTGCTTATAACTGTATCAAATACTTAGGAGAAGAAATTTCTGCAGTTTATGTTATCTTAGGTAAGAACTTATTCTAAAAGTTTAATTCCACAAGTCTGTTTTTGTACATAACTGTGCACGAATCTCATGCACAGAGAGGATTTGTCAATCTATTGTCAGTTAGAAACAGACCAGATACAATTCAACAACATCTGAACAAATTTTATTCATTGATATCTTCATAATTTCAGCTTGAAGTCTAAAGCTTAGCAAGAAAGATGAAAGATCAACTGGCAGAATGAGTATTAAAACTGTCTGTATATATGCACAGTAGAATGAGAATGGTTTCCACTGACAAAGGAGAGTTTTGGCTTTTTTTGATCAGTATCAACTGCTCTGGGAAAGATTTTTAAATTCTTAGGGAGTAAACAGGAATAAGAAAGAGGAATAAACATGGTCAAAAAAGTTGAATTACAGGCATCTCCAGCTTTTAGACACCTTTAATAATACTTGCAAAAAATAGAGATCATCTTGTCTTTCCAATCATACTGATTCTCACTGACATAATGGCCCAGCTTTAACAAGAGAAGAGCGGTCCATGTGGTCACCATAAACTTAGATCTGCAGCAGCAGAGAAATTCTTGTGCTTTGGCCAGAATTACAAGCATGTCACAGCAAGCCTCAATATGACAATATAAAAACCAAAGGGGCAGGGAATTAAGTCATTAGTTTTTCAAGCATCTGTTTAGAAACAGATATCTTAAATTATTGCTAGCCTTTATCCTGTTTTGTTTTGTTTGCAAGTACTTAATTTGCTGAGCTGAATCTCCTTTCTTGTTAGTAAAAAAAGAAAAAAAAAGTAATTTTCAATTGTATAAATTATTTAGCTAGGAATCAAATTGGAAGAGGAATAAGAAAATGGGAATTTTCCAGACAACAGCTTTTTGTAATCATTGTGTCTTGATAGATCACACACAGATGCTGTGATTACCTCAACTGTGGTATACTAATTTTCCAGATAGGTACTGACACTGGCAACATGGTGTTATGATGTTTTTCTGTCTTGGTCATAATTAGTTGTGCATATTTCTGTCAAGGATATCTCATGTAAACATAAATGTTTCCTCCTATTTTTTATATTAATAAGCAGCTAGGGAAGGCTAATATTTCTGGAGATGAAGAGGTTTTCGTTATTATGATCACAGTTAAACAGAAAGGAGGCGAAAAGCATTTTAAAACAAAAATGTGGAGGGGAAGATAAAGTATGAAGTATCACTGTGTTTGAGCGGGAAAAATATCCCATAACAATAGTAAAGATGATTAAAATCTTAACTGAAAAAAAATTAGGCTAATTTTAAGATTTTTTTATGTAAGAAGCCATATATCATGTGAGGGGCAGAATTCAGCTGCTAAATGCTGATTGTCATTTAAAACATCCTTGCAGGACACCCACAGATCTTTGACAAATGGAGAGGTGAATTTTCTGGCCATTCTGAGTAGCCTACAGAGAAATTCTGGGAGCCTACTGAGAACCCTGCTTAAATCATGGAGTCCTCATAAAACTCTCCTTCACTACCATGTTCAATTTAGGTTTCTCCATGTGTACCATAAAAAGAGAGATTATAAAAATGTTATGACCACATATAAATAAGTTCTGGAACAATAATCATGAAATTAAAAGTAGCTCCATAAGATTATTAGACTAATTCCATTCTGCGCAGGAAAGAATGGCAGCCTTGTGTGGCTGAGGCAGCACATTGTCTCTTCAAACACACTGTGAAACACAGTTCTTTGTGCACTGGAAGCCTACAAGAAAAGCCTGTCCTCATTGCACTCTTTGCAAAGTTCTTGAAGTTCATAGTACTGATGGTGAGCCACCACTTAAGAATTAGCATATTATATAAATCATGCTCGATTATAGGGGTATATTCCCACTCCTTAACCAGCACAATGAAAATAGAACGGGAAAAAAGAACTGTATGACTGTTTTATTTACGTAAAGAAGTGTCATTAAAATTCTTTTGATTTTCCTGGAGGCATTTTTTTTATATTAGTAGGAATGCAGATCTGGCCTAATTTCCTAACTGAAAATTAATGAGGATTGAAGATATTTAAATTACAGTCAGTGAACTCAGATATTTAGAAAAAGAGAATATCTTTAGTGAAAGTAATGTATGAGGAAAAACACTGCAGTGGACTTGGAAAAGAGAACTTTTTGTGGCTTGGTTGTAGGCCAATTTTCTATATATAGTGTCAAGATATTTACTTGGAGCAGCAAGTTGAAAGAGGTATTGCAATGAGCCATGTAAATAGATGTTTATTGAAGCTGGGGGGAGGTAAATTTTCTCAGAGTAAAAAGCTATTTTAATTTTCTTTCACTTTTTGCCTTCAGTTCTTCACATGGTTTGCAGTGGAGAATGCATATCCATGCTAATCTGAACTGCCATAGACATTAAGTTGTACACTTGACTTCTTCAGTAGTTCACCAGACCTAATTACAGCTCCACAGAGGGAAGAGCACAATGTCCAGTGGGTTGTGGAGGGCTGCTGGAATGCCCAGGTAATAGCCGCAACGAGTGCAGCCGCATGCAGGAACAGGCCCCCTGTCTGCTAGCATTGATGTTCCCAGTTTCTCAGGGCTCTGTAGGTAGACACAGTGGAAATGCACCGTTCAACCACTCTACTATATTTTGTACTGCCTCTACATTCTTTCCTTAGTACGTATTCTTGAACCTACCAGAACCCTGGGCTTTTAAAGAAAAATAAATTGAGATTATTCTGTGTCTTCCATTCTTCTTTACAGTTTGTATTCTCTTCTACTTCATAGAGGCAGATTTGTTGATAATTTACAACCTTCAAGTATTTGAAATTAGAAAGCTGTAACTTTTCATGAAAACTCCCATTGCATGATATAAATCAGCAATTTCATAAACAAAGCCTAAACTCTTGAAAAAAAAAAGGCTGTAATAGTGATTTTGATGATTCATTTCAGTTGCTAATTTTATTCATTTAATTTCTAAATCACATCAGTGTGAATATGTATTATTCCTAGATATTTTTGTTTCTAGTGCTCCAGAGAATTACCTTGCTGACAGCAAGTCCATCCAGTATTCTACCATTACACTCTTCTTACAACATATTTACTACAGTCTTGGAAGTGCACTGCCGAAATGGATGATCAAGTGCAGCTTGAGTACTGGGTTGGAAAGAAATGGAGTGATGACAGAAAAAGAAAGTGGGAAAGCTAATCTTTATTGAGTATACAATAAATAATACTGTGTTTACTTTACTTAGCTTTGATTTCTCCACTACAATAATGGAGACTGTAGAAACTAGAAATTAAAGAAACCTTTTTCTGAATAAATTTTCACCTGTACTACACTTCTACAAGGTAATTCATAAGAGGTATTACTAAAATGGATTCTGTGGAAGCTCCACATAAGAAAAAGTCAAAGTTTGGGCCGTATAAAAGTTAAAGCACAAACTACAGATAGAATTGATGTTCCTCATGCTCTGTGCACAGAAATTCCTTCATGCTCTGAAAGGTCCTTTGTTAGCCTAGAGTTTTCTTATTTTTGAGCAAGACAAATAAATATTCACTTTTCTAAATATTCTGTATGTCAAAAGCATAAAGTCAAATATTCGAGTTTTGTACAGAGGAGTGGCAAAGTGGTTTCACACACCCACCCTATATTGGTTTGCCCTTTACCTGTTAGTTTGGAGCAGAACATTTTCTACTCCCACTTCTTATTTGCTAAGGGAAAGAATAACTAGAGAGTTAAGTTGGGTGTAAGAGCTAATTGCCCAGAGACCTTCTGCTTAAGCTTGGCAAATCTTCACAACAAAACACAAATTCAGACTGAATGAATAATTTCCCTGAGGGTTAGAAGGCAGCCTCAGATACAGCAGCTTCTACCCAAGGATCTTGAGGCCCCATCTGGAGTAGTGTGTCCAGATCCAGGGCCCCTCAGCACAAGAAGGATGTAAAACAGGTGTAGAGGGTGGCCACAAAGATGATCAGAGGGCTGGAGCACTGTTCCTATGAAGAAAGCATGAGGGAGCTGGGCTCATTCAGCCTGGAGGAGACATCACTGTGCCACAGTGATGCCTGTCCAGTACTTAAAAGGAGCGTATGAACAGGAAGGAAGACAACTTTTTACATGGCTAGATAGTAATAGGATCAGGGGGGGACAGTTTTAAAATGAAAGAGGGAAGATATGTGTTAGATGTCAGGGGGAGGTGGTGAGGCACTGCACAGAGAAGTTGTGGATTCCCAATCCCTGGAGGTGTTCAAGGCCAGGTTGGATGGGGACCTGGGCAGTCTGATCTAGTGGCTGGCAACCCTGCCCATGGCAGGGAGGTTGCAACTGGATGATCTTTGAAATCCCTTCCAACCCAAGACGTTATGTGATCTTGATGCCTCTGACCTCATTTTCCTTAGAACCCTGTGCTCTGAGGCAGATATTCAAAGAGATGTTTGCTGGAAACAGGTAGGATAGTAACAAAACTGAACTAATTCCAGTAGGAAAATAAACCCCCATGGGTTAGATGAGGTGACTCTGGCAAGATTAAAAAAAAAGAAAGCCCTTCCATGCTTTCCCACAGACTTCCAGTCCATAAATTCTGAGGATTTAATGGAAGTCCTGCCACAGACAGCAAGGCACAAGTGAATGAACACTCACTGGCGGTACGCTTTGAATTAGTGACTTTTGCAAAGGTTGCCATGAGGCACTGTGTTATTTATCATTCCTGTGGAGCTATGATGCTTCTTTAGTACGTGGGAATGCAGCAGATGTTCTCTTGAGGTCAAAATTTCCCTTACTCCAATATACTGGTTTGGTGTTTGTCTATGTACGTATGTACATGAATTGTCCATGTGGTTCCTAAAAAAGTTTAGTACAGCAACACAGTACTGGCAGATGAGAAGAATTTTTTTTGAAAGCATACAGGAAAAACAACAAAGCCCCTCAGTTTTTAGGAGTGAACTTTCTTTATGGTACAAATATTATGTGTATATATCAAAATTAGCAGAAATGTCTGGCAAATATTTTTTATACTAATACATATTCAACCTATTTATGTCAGCCTACCAGCACAAAAAAAAAAAAAAAATTATATATATATAAATTATATATACATTTAACCCTTCCAAAGAATATCTTTTAAAATTTGGTCTTTAATCCCAGCTGGTTCTTATAAACTCTTTCTTTGTGTCAAGTGCAGAGCTTAGCTGGTATCCTCCGTAAGAGAATGAATTTGAAAATTATTCCTGTGATAATGCCGTACAGTTATTGCATACTACAAATGTTAATGCAAGATAAAAATTAATCAAATCAGTATAAATTTTATGATAGAGCTTGATATCTTTGTAACTGTTAGCTAAGGGAACTACTATTTTTTTTTTTCTTACCAGCACTGTATTGTGTTTAGCCAGTGAGACTGCAGGGAGAAGAGGTAAGGGGAAATTAATGCAAAAATATTCAATCCTATTCCTGAAGAATTTACTGTGAAGATCTTAAGTTTTCCCTAGAAATAAGCCAAACTAGCAAACATGCTTTTACAACAGAAATAATATTTTTATATCTTTCAGGAAAAACATCTTCCCCAACAAATATCGATAATTATAAAATAAAAATGAAATGCTGGTAAGTTTGTTAAGATTTGTTAATTGTCTATTCAGAAAACTTTAGAGTGACAAAATACTAAGTGCTGCTGATGTCACAGATCCTGCTTATTAAATTAGTTACATATATATAACTAATATATGTATGTGCCTCACCATCCTAACAGTAAAGAATTTCCTTTTTTAGTTTAAAACCCTTCCCCTTGTCTTGTCAATATATGGGTGTAAAAAGTCAATCTCCCTCCTGTTTATAAGCTCTCTTTTAAGTACTGGAAGGCCACATCGAGCTTTTTCTTCTTCAAGTTGAATAAACCCAGTTCCCTTAGCCTTTCTTCATAGGAGATGTTCCAGCCCTCTCATCATCTTTGTGGCCTTTCTCTGGACCTGCCCCACCAGCTCCATGTCTTTCATGTGCTGGGGGCTCCAGGTCTGAAAGCAGTACTTCAAATGGGGCCTCGTGAGGGCAGAGCAGGGGAAGACAATCCCTTCCCTCTCCCTGCTGGCCTTCCCTCTTTTGATGCAGTCCAGGATACAATCAGCCTTCCCGGCTGCTAGAGCACACTGCTGGCTCATGTCCAGCTTTCTGCCCACCAGAACCCCTAAGTTCTTCTCCATAGCGCTGCTCTCAATGAGTTCTTCTCCCAGTCTGATTGTGAGAGACAGAGTTCCTCCACGTTTATAAAGGAGAATCTAAAATCTCTTTTACTTCCTGCCTCCTTCCTATAGGAGGAGAGATATCCCAGCCAATTCAAACAGAGAAATATACCCAAGTCCAGGGTGGGCAGAGTCAGTCTCAGTCACAGACAGAAACAACTCAAGTTTGGGCAGAATAAGCTGATTCGTGCTGCTCTGGGATTCACACTTCCTACAGTAGCACAAGTTGATATCTCCCCTCTCCTCCAGATACCTTTAGCTCCCTTGAGCTATAGAAACGGTGTAAAGGAATGGTTTCAATTTGACTAAAAGAGGACATGGTAGAGGAATGAAAATAAAATCTTTCATGAAATCATTCACTTCTGTAGTACTCGAGATTGCAACAATGATCTAACTTGTTATTGCATTTGCAAAGACATTTATATTAGACAGCACAAACATACATATATTTAGATATATAAACATTGTCCATTTGTGCGCATTTTAATCTGCGTGCCTATGATCTCCCAAATTTGAGCTGGGTTCCAGGTTCAAAGACAGAGTCTAAAGATGTTCAACACTTTCATTTGTAATTACTTGCAATACCTCATTTTATCCTGGTGCCAAGATTCATCAGTTGTTTGAAAAAAGCAAATAATGTCTTTCAAGTGTATTGGAAGTTACAATGTGTTGAATTACAAATGCCAGTAAGTGGAGAGACAAAAACCCAAAACTTTTCAGAGGAATCAAAATATTGGAAAGAAAGAATAAGCTTGATTTTGCAAACTGTTTAATTTTTGGAGCCCAGTGCATCAAAAGCTACTCCAAAGAGCCATGCAGAACTGTATGTGGGAGGAGCCTGGAGACACTTCTCTTGCTACATACGCAGACAGCATAAGTGTGGAATTTGGAGGAGTGTTACTGTCTATCCCAAATTTCTCTAAGGGAGATAGCTGAACAAAGTGTGTTTGGGTTCATGAGAAATAAAACTGCAATTTTCAAAAATTTAAGGGCCTTCTCATTAGTCTTTGAGCCAAGGTGTTCCAGCTCCTCGCTTTCATCTAACCATGGACAGTGGAAAATGGGGATCGTCAGTGCCTATCAGTGGCTATTGCTAACTGAATGCTAATAGAGTTTCAGCCCACACATTTGAATATACTGTTCTTAATTCAAACAACTTAATTTCTCTGTATAATATGGGATGGATAGTAAAGCAAACTTTACAAAAAATAATAAATGGTTGCTTTGTCTTGAAATAAATCTTGGTGTTGTTATAGGGATTTACTATAGGAGGTCAGTTTGTACTTAGTATTCATAGCTGTTGAGCCACCTACTGAGGAAGAAGGCAGAGTTAGAGCTTGAGTGATCATTCTTCACCAGCAGCCAGTCTCCCTAACCAGCTGATATTTCATACTGAATTGTAGTTCCTGTATTTCATCAAAATGATTTGCAGTTTATATCCTGCATTTACCTCGTGTCCTTTAGTCAGCTCATTGTGAAAGTGCACAAAAGGAGGGTTAGGGAAGCAGCTGTGATATCGCTGCTCTTCAATACAGACAACATACTTGCAAGCAATTACTTTTCTACATCTTTTCTGAGTTCATATCCTCTGTGCACATCAGAGATGGCAAATTAATTATTATATTGAGTAGTATAACGCAATAAGAAACAAAGTACATTCAAATCTAGAGGTCAGTTTTGGGGATTTTCTGTTTACCCAAAGAAAAAAGAACAAAGGTTTGAAAGTTTTTTTTCTGTCTTTTTAAGAAGCTCTCCCTAAATACGCTGCCTCTTCCTTTGGCTTGTCTTCATTTCCAAGAGGTGGAGTGGCCAGATGTGCACCCTGGGACAGAAGATGCCACTCACTGAATCACCAAAGTATTATGAGATCAAGTGTTAGTCTATCTATACAAACTTTAGTGTTTACTTCCACAACTAGTTCTGAATTTCGTAAGATCTTCCTGAAAACTGTTGTATCAGTACCCTTACTTGCTTCCTTCCTCGTCATCATACGCTCTGGGGCTTGGCATGCTAGGAAATAGAGGTTATATAGGGAAAGGAAGTCTGCATGGGTACACAGAAATATATGGGAAATCACAGCTTCCCATAAAGTTCAGTTTCTGTATCTCATCACATAAATCTTGTGGAGGAATCTTTGTTAAGGCTGCGATTTTGGAAACTGCCTGGAGTTTAGAATGGCAACACCAAATAAAGTAGAAGTAGAAAGTCTCAAATTATTTCATCAAGCATGTAGTTATATTTTTATATATTGAAGACTTGAATGTCTCAGTTTTTACTTGATTTCTTTGGATTCTCTGAGAGTTTGCATCTTTGTATGCATTTAGAAAAAACTTCAGCTATGCCCCCAAATGAAGTAGTTTTTAAGAAGCTTTGCAATATAGAAAGTATCTTACCAATTTTATACATAGCGTAGAGTAGAACTAACACGTCTGCTCCTTCTTATCTGTTAATAGAAATTTCAAACTCTATCTAGCTATCTTTTCTACTAACCAAATAATTTTAAATCACAGAAATACTCAGATTTATCAGAAATCTTGTAGGAAACATTTTGAAGTAGGAATTTACAAACACTCTTTTTTTTCTGTAGATAAAATGTAGGCCAGATATTCGCTTGGCATAAATTCAGATACTTTCACTGTCTTCAGAAAAACTGAAATATATTGCTAAAGGACTTTGATTAGTTTGAATCAATTTATCTTCTCATGGAAATTAGATCAACCCCCCTGAAAGATATCTCTCAAGCTATACCAGTGCAAAGCAAACTCTATAGAGCTTGATCATTACTGTTTTCTCTTCCTGTGTCAATTGATCTCTTTGTTATCTACAAGGAGTTTAGGTACGAAACTATTAGAGTACAGGCCGACTGATGGGGCAGAGGTTGATTTAAAATAATAATTCTTACATCTAGACAAAAAATGCAGCAGTGAAAGCGTCCTACAGATAAACACTATACTTGGGAAGCTGGCCAGTCTATCTTCAAATCACTGAACATCACAAGATGCCTTGTTACTTCCTTGTTCACTTGCCTAATTGCTGATTTATTAACAGATTTGTTAAATGTATTTCTTGGAAATCAAATCAGAAATATAACAACCGAAGAACATTCATTCTCTTATTTCACATTGTAACAGAAAAAAAGAGTATGTAAACCTTTATGCATACAGGTAACTTTTCTACAAGCTCCCTCAGAATCCAAGATTTGACAGCTAAGATAGAAAATCAGACTGATGCTCTAAGGCTTGATCTTTCTTTAAAGTTCATATGATTTCATCAGGGTGTCATGTCAGATCAATCAATAGAGAAGTTGAAGATGTAGGTTATCAGTAGGTTATAAGGAAGACACAATAGGAATTTACCAACCTTTCTAACTTGGATACTCTTTCTCATCTAAGCTGTTGGCACACTTCCATCTGATGTTTTTATTGCTAAGTATGTTATTTGTTTAGCAAGAAGAATAAGTGCAATAATCAGAACAATGATGCCCTAATAGTTAGAGAATAAAAACCACTAAAGTGTTAGACTATATTTCATTTCATTTCAGTTCAGTTTTAATTTTAGTTCCTTCCTAGTAAGATTTTTGAAAAACAAACAAACAAAAAAAGTGATTTAATTAATGAAAAAAATCCCTTAAAACTTCTAAAAAGAAAATAAGGTACACAATTCCATAAATGCTGGATGGGCTTTAATGAAAGAAGTTCTTTCAATTTTGTGTAACGTCAATAGGAAAGAGCAGAGTATGTTGGTCCTTTTCTCCCTAAGCTCTGCCCTCAAGGGAAGAATCTGAATTACAAATAATTGAGGAGGTGTGATTTCATTTCCTTTTCAAAACTGAAGAACAGTGTGGGGCCAAGAGTCTTTATTTTATTTGCTTAGTGAGTGATATAGAAAATATGCTCTCTGAAGAACATGAACACTTCAGAAAAATGGAGATCCATATAAACTGAATTAATTCTCTTTTCAAAAATAATCTCCATTCAGTGTTTCCCTTCTACTTGGATAAAAATCTGAGTAAAACACACCAAAGGTTGGAAATGAAAGAAACCATTGGGTATTTATGAGTTATTAGCTTTATTAATCATTCTGTAGAATTAGGAAGAGATCTGCTTTATTTCCTGTAAATATGCAAACTTCAGACTGACTCTCTATTATCCTGCCTGAATGCACAGCACTAAATCAGAGGAAGCTGTTAGAGCAAAAACAACAGGAAACAAAGCGGCTGCAAACACCAGGTCCTTGAAGGAACAAAGTTGAGCTGCTATTCATCATCCCTGAGTGGCATTGGAGAGAGTGGGAGAAGCAGAATGTCTGCCTGCCAAGAGGCTAGTGGTCTGCAATATCCCCATATCTGGATTGAGGTTCAAAGCTAATTTTAAAACCCTGCCAATGCTGAGGTAGACAGAAGGGAGTGTGAGTGGGTTTTAAACATACTGCCAGAGGTACTGGGAGGAAGTGAAATGCTGCTTCAGACTTGCAAAGGCAGGGAAGCCCGGAGCAGGGTGGGCAAGGCTTACAGATTCTGTCTAGGGAAGGCTGGGGTGCAGGCTGAATGCGCAGCCCACTGTTCTTTTAAACCCTTTGCTTTGGGCACTGCAGGCACAGAGTAGCATAACAAAACACACTTCTGCTTTACAGAGACTCTTTTCAAGTCTCTGAAATCAAATGTTATTGAGTTTTTTGGGGATTTCTGTCATTGTAACATGTTTTTGCTGTGTTATAGCACTGGAAGGATGAATAGGAAACAGATCCAGCAGCAACAGCTCCTTGAATGCTGTGATCAAACAGGGTTATCTACAACAAGGAGGCTGAAATCCTACCTTTCACTAATAGTGTGCTCTTGAGATAAACAGAGAACTTATAAGCCAGTGTAACTGCAAAAAACAACACTTCCACATGGTCCATCAGAGAAAGAGTGAATCCCATTCCTACATTTTCTGAGGTAGTAATACCTCAGTTATGGATGTTCAAAGCTTTGTCAAGCCTATGTTGGAAAGAAGCGCTGGAGTTTAATACTTGGAAATGCCCAGGGAAACAAACCTTGGTTCCTAACTGTTGATTTAATTTGTCAAAGTGTTAGCAGTAGTGTGTCATTATCTTAGACGTATTCTAAGCCCAGTGCTTTCATACCAAAGTTAAACTTAGTGATGATAGTGGGTCTGTTCAAATGAATTTTGAATTCCTTGAAATTCTGTGACTTTAATTGTTAAACACTGCTTCTGTTTCTTTCTCTTTAAATTGCAACCTGAAAAAGTATGCTGTCTGTAGCCAAAACCAGAAAAATTGATCTAGTTCACAAATTATACCTAATATTATAGCATCACTGTGTATACATGATATGATACTTTAATCTAGGAAACAGTGCAATAGACCACTCCAAATTCCATTACTTTAACTATTTATATGCAGAGTCCTCTGGAGGAATTTGATATATTTGTTTCACTTAACCCTGTTATGATTAAATTTCTCACATTGTGAACAGCAGGCACAGATCTATATTTCTTTTCTTTATTTCATTACTAGCTGATAATTTTATTGTATTTCATTTTGAGATTCATCTCATGAACACAGTGTGTGTTATGCATTCAGCTAGATCTTTTTATTTTTAGATCTTGCCTGATTCACAGTAAGCTGTACAAAAGACCCAGCCAGCCACCCAGTACCTTTTGTTCTTGGAACCATTTAAAATCAATTTGTGATCCTCTCCACTCAATCTTTTTTCTTTAAAATTGATAATATTTTTTGCAAGAAAAGTTGCTGACTTGAGAACAATAATACGCTCTAAAACCATACATGCATTTTTCCTTTTAATTAGTTTTATTATATCTGTACATTTTCTTATCCTCTTCTTTGAAGATGGAATTCTATCATGAAAAACTCAAAAAAAGAACAAGTAAAGTGTCCACCCATTCCTTTTGTGACTGCATTTAATGGAAAAGAGACTCAACTATAGTAGCCACATGAAAAAGCTTCCTCTTCGCTTTCGAAGGCTAAGGAAAAAGTCTTGGATTTTGCTCTCTAAAGTTCTGAGAGGAATAGGAGTGGTAAATGTGTTTGTTTTTTTTTTCCTGGGATCTTGCCTCTCAAGAATGCCTGTTCATTTTCCACCTCTTACAAACCTCCTAATCTTTCTTAATCCAAAGCACACTAAAAGATGGGGCTGGGGAGCGCACTTTGGTAGCTTCTTACCTGAAATATAAACACTGAGTGGGTCATCTGTAACATACTAAAGACAGCCTGAATCTTTGTCTGAGGATGTCCCAGGACCCAAGTCTGAAGTAGCCAGAGCAGCCAGCGACTACAAAAGGACTCCATATGTCTGCCTCTGAACTTTGTTTAAGTTTGACACTCATTCAGATTCCCAAAGCTCAAAATATTGTATTGCTGCAGACAAGATACAAATTTAGGAGACACCATGCATTTATTTTCTCCCATCTGTAAAGTATTCACATGATGTTTGGGACTGAAATAGAAAGTGAACTAGAAAAGGATCCAGAAAATTCTCCTACCTTCTCATCTTCATACACGAAAGTCACAAGGCACAGAAGTGTCACGGAAAAGTAATACTGATATGAAATATTTGAAAAAACAATAAAAAGTCAACCTACAAACCATTTTAATTGGCTTTTTTTCAGCCCCACTGTTCCCTTTCAAAATTTGCATGTCATTAAAATTATTCCTATATGGAATTGTTGTCATATTTGATCCATATATTCATGCAGTCATTGTAGAAAGTATAGGCTGGTTTTCATGGTTTTTAAGAGGAGCTAAGATTATAATTCAGAATTAACTTATTTATTTATATTGATATTGAGATCAAATTGCTATAGCAATGAAAAATTGCATACAGAGATTAGTTCTCTGAAATACATTATCTATTGATCTAATTTATCAGCTGTTTCTTGAAATCCCAGCAATTTTAACTGTGCTAATCAACATTTTTTGTTAGCTAGCATACAGAGATGTATATTCCTTTATGAAACTGTGCAGAGAGAGGTCCATGATGCTGTATCATTCTTCTTTGATACCGTGCAGACCATAGCAGTGAGCACACACATTTTTTCTTAAGTCTGGCATTTGAGAGGTGGCACAAGATAATGTGAAAATTTTATGAATAATTTTCAGACCCATAACGCATGTTTTAGAGTACTGCTCTTATTTGCTATGCATCGATGGCTTTTCAACTCTGATGCATCAGTACATCCTGAATAGAAACACTCTATAGAATAATGTAAGAAATTAGAAAAAAGTTGACCCAATGATCTGATGCTGTTTGCTATTTGCTCTAAGTTCATAATAATTTCTTCTCATGCAGAGATAAAGATGTTTAAAAGAATGTTTGAACAATAAGCTGAGTGTAATATTATTTTATAGTATTCAGCCACAGAAGGTTGCACAGCTGTTGGTCTGCTGTACAGATTTTGTTTTATATATGACATGATTGATCTGATTTGCAACAAAGGAAGCAGGAATCAGATGCTCTGAGCTGCAACTGTGGCAGTTGGCATATTTTCATAAAATTATTGTTGCTGTAGTATTAAGGCATTATTTAGTGTTTCCTATTGGGTATCAAGAGGATTATCAAAGGTGGAAAAATTTTAGTGAGGAAATCTCTGGGACAAATATATGTTATACAGCATTTTTACAGTAGTTGTATTTTGTTGGACTAACATTAGTACAACACCTTTATGGAACCACAGAATATCCTGATTTGGAAGGGACCCATAAGGACCAAGTTGAACTCCTAGAAAGAATTTATGACTTTAGACTATAATAAGGTGGAAAATATTAGAATTATAGGAGTAAGATGATAACTTACATAGAAAGAAGTGGAAGTTTTCCTAGGAAAGTAAGCCCAGCAGTGCTCAAGTGTGATATTCCTGGTTAAAAAGCTCTGTCCAGAGCTTTTCTGGAGTCGGTGATATAGAGGTACAATTATTTGTTTCTATATAAGCACAATTAGCGTGTTTTTCTAGGCATGTCAAGTTGGGAACGGGAGCTGCCATTTTTCTGAGAACATTGATCAGGAGGAATGGTACATTTTCTTAGAATACCAGAAGAAAATTCTAATCTGAAGTAGCTTCAGAGAAATGTAGTGAACATCCAAAACTTTGGAGCAGACTGCCTATCTAACTGAATTTTTTGTTGCTTTTCCTTTATCCTAAAAAGTAAAAGAGTTTTCTATCTTTCTTTTTTTTCTCTCTCTCTTTTTATTTCTTTGTTTTGTTTTGCAACATATAAATATCAATGTTTTCCATCAGTCACTAATCTGGATTAGGACTTCTAGGCAATGATGTAGCATAAACTAGATAAAAATTAAGAGAAATCTTCCTCAATTCTGGACTATTTAAGATATGATTATAGTACACAGAGATGCAGATTTTTTTTTAATTGCTTTCTACTTTCATCAATTTTTCTCATTGATACAGAGGATGTAAATTACCTGAAATGTGGCATGAACATGTGAATTCTAACCAGGAGCTGCCAATGTCCAATTTTAGTAAGAATCTTAGCCTAGCCTACCCGTGCATCTTCAAGTTTATTGTCCTAGGCCAGTAATTGCCGTCTTTTGTACAAGACCTGTTTTATGGTACTATTTTTATATAATGTATATTTTTATCTTGATTTTGAATGATCAAATCCTGTTTGTCATGTAAATTCTGCTTTGTGAATGCTTCAGTGACCTATATTGCAACTCCCACAGAACTGAAGTAGCAGTATTTTTCCTGTGATTGTCATATACAAAGTGTTCCTCCCAATCCCTCTTAATGGGAGAAAAAAAAGGGGGAGGTAGGGGAGAAGAAGAACACATCCTATATACCATCCATAACAGAAACAATTTTAATAGACTGTATATGGTTGTACTCAAAGGGAAAAATATATTAATACGCGAGATATATATTTGCAGTATACAGGCTGGATGCTTAGTTCAGGTGCAGGATATGATTAAGATCCTTTTCCCTGCTCTTGTTCTGCTCAGTCTTCCACCTGGGTAAACTAGGACACAAGCAGCCTGCCTGAGGGATCCTGTGGTGAGTCACTGGTTTGGATCTCCCTGCCTACAGTCCTTCTGTTTTTCAGGCATGCTGCTTCAGCCGAGCTGGGACCAGCCAGGTCTGCGAAGGATCATCATCAGCAGATACAAGAAAGTAGTATCTAAAAACAGTTGCTTCAGAAATCAAGGAAACTGAACTTCCAAAGTCATGCTACAAAGGAATAGTGTAAGACAATCTCATCAGTTATGCCTGTTTTCACTCATTGCAAATCTAGACTAGTATATGTTTTTACACTGGTACAGATGCTGGATATAATAGATCTTTTGCATATGTTCCAGTAGTTTATTCTGTTTTCCTTGTACCCTGAGTACAGTTTCTGCTTGGAATGAAAAGATGTTACAATCGTGGTAGTCCTGGTCTTTGTAAGTTTAGCAGCTGTTTTGAAATGTATATATACTGCATATTTTTACATACAAAACAACTGGGAGGAGAGCACAGGAAAATGTAGAATTCAAATTAATTACCAGATTAGTTTATAAATAATGTATAAAACAATGGCATATAAATGCACTGTGGCTTCACATATTTGTGAGGTATTGCAACAGAAACATTTTATTTAATGACAGACCACTGAAAATGAGTGTCCAAAGCTAGGCATAATTTCAGGCACAGCTAAATAGCTTTCCAGTGTTTCATATAAGGAACAACTGCATTGTCACTTATTTTCTATTTTCAAGTTCAACTTCAGGCTAACAAGAAGTATTAGTATGACAAAATTCTTCTGCTTGTGAGCAAAAGCAATGAGTCTGGAAAAAATCACATAGTCTCTTCTGCATTGCCAAGATTTAGGATCTGTCTCTCAGGCTTCAGATCTTCCAGTTCCACAGGAGGTGACTCTGTGTCACACAGGTCCTTGGGATTCTCTGTGGTAATGTTTCAGATCAGTGGAAATGTCTTTGTATCGATCATTCAGCTGAAACTGTACTGTTCAAAGTGTTTTAGTCAAGTGATAACAGCTGTTAAGATAGCAGAAATTTGGTAGTTGCATTTAAATGATTAAGCTGTACTTACGCACATATCTCAAACATGTCAATGTATCTCAGAACAATATGTCATATAACAAAAGATTTTTTTTTAATTTCATCTGTGTAAAGACAAAAATTTTGGAAGACACTAAATAAGTATGGATGAGTGAATTTTTTTAACCTTGTCAAATATAACTCACAAACAGATGCTTCTTATTCAGTACAAGTCTGTGATTTCTCCTCTGGTTTAGGAAAAGTGAGTTGAAGTATGAGAGCTACTACTTGGACAAGTGAGTACAACTATGAATTCACTGTTTGAGTTCCTATTTGTGTATTTTTGTTGCAAAACAGTCACAGTGGATTAGGCATTTCAGAAGATAAAACCCACATGTTGGTAAATTAGGCTGCTACATTTCCTCCTTCTTCAGAGTGAATTAGTAGTCAGTTCATATAGCAGAATTAAAAATAGTTTTATAGTTGACAAATTGGTTACACAGCTACTACAAATCAGTAAGTTGCATTTTGTATAAATCTGTGGGAATAGGCATTGTGCTAAGAACTTTGGATATTATTAGTATTACTCAGTAATTTACTTTGATGAATGATTATCTTTTCAACTTTACATTTCTTTCCTTTTATGGAAGAGCATGAAGAAAACCATGCATTATGACTATTCAGGGAATACTTGTACAGAAAATCCTGTCTGTGTATGAAAGAAAGTAATCGTTTCAACCAGCTGTTTTCTATGTGGTCTTAAAAGTAGAAGTCAGAATTTGAAATAACAGGGAAGATTCGCTAAAATGGTATTATCAAAGCTACAAAAAAAAAAAAAAAAGAGGTCTGCAAGCAGATTTCCTTGCTGTGCTCCATTATGTCTTTGCATGTTACACATTATTTCAGAACAGAGTTGACTTTCCTCAGCTCCCAAAGCACAGTGGCGCCATACTAGAGTGTAGCATTCTAGATGACTCCAATAGAATTGTTCAAGTCATTTGACATTAAAATAATGTTCAGTGACTCTGTCATTTTCAAGCAATTTCCTGAATAATTTCCAATCTATTAATATACAGGAAACTGCTGCTTAACAAAGGTTGGATTCAGTGTATCCAGGAGCACCATCTAATTATTAACTTCCTTTATTATCTGAAATGAAACCTGCTATGATACAGACTCATTTTCAATATCAGATAGTGAAGAAGATGGAAATGATGCACACAACCAACATCCTTGTATGAAAAATGGGAGTGCACTTATATTTTCATGTAGTCTAATGTTTTATATGGAAAAAATAAGATACGTTAAGTATATAATGCTACTAATGTACCAAACAGGAAGGAAAATACCTGTTTAACCACAAATTTCTTCTCTACATTTGCAGCTAAACATGTAAATGGATCCTGTTGATTAGAGCTACAAAGAGCCTAGATAACATTTTCTTTCTTTGACGGCCTTCTTGACCTGAATAAAACAGAAGATCTACCTAATCTGTAATATGTACAATATAGATATTTTGACTGTTTCTTTCAGTTCTACCCTTGTTTTTTATATCTTGATGTGACACAGTAACAGTACTAAATGAAAAAAGCAAGAAATATGTATAGCCTGACTCTTCAAGGTGCTGAACTTACTTCAAAATCATATCCAATGTTTTTTGTTCTTACTTATTATTTTTTAGATAGCTAACAATGTGAAGTGCACACCTGATTATTTTTCCATGACATCACAGAGTGTATGCGTTAAAAGTTGAATGTGCCAAGGTACTTTAAGCTTCACAAAAAGAGCATTGCTTTGCTAAATTGTCTGACAATATATCGTGAGCCAGTAGGAACTGGATCATTAAAGAGTTTATTTTCAGCAACCAGAACAACGAATGATGCTGGCAGATTGAAAGATATGACATATTTTTGTACCTTGATGAATACTGAAGATTGTCTCTTCAAGAAAAATAGAAGGCCACAGTTGTTCCCATGTCAAAAAATAGATAAGCCCAAGGGGAAAAGGAAAGAGAACTATGAGATAAAAATTGAACTGTTGAAACATGGTGAGTGAAATGCAGTAATTATGTTAGTCATTATACTGTTGTCAATTAGATTAGCAAGTAGTTCTGGTGATGATATTGGATGTAGAAGTAATGGAAAACTTATTTTAACTGCAGCCACTTGGCTCACAGCAAATTAGATAATAAGTGACTTGAGTTTTCAAGCTCAAAGGTGTTTTTTTTAAACCTTGAAGTTTTGGATACTTACCTAAATCAAGCTGGATCATTCTCTCCTCACAAGCAGTATCTCTGGAAGGCAGAAAAACCTCCCACTGAATTTTTTCCCAAATACTTCTGATTCAGAATAGGCAGATACCATATACTTCAAATTACAATTCCCAATATTCACAAAGGAAATCTTATAGAAATGTACCAGACTTCTTGTAAGGAGACCAGTTTAACATACACATTTGGTGTAACGAAGGGGAAGACAATAGATCAAGGCTAAGTCCTTGATAAACACTGGTCTGAGTCCCCAGTTCAAGGAACAGAACTACATAACAAGAATGTGACCATGTGCAAGACACTGCCAATTACTTTGGTGTTGGAAAAAAAAAGAAAAAGCAAACCTTTCTCATCTTTGCAGGCTGGATGCAGCTCAGCTTTTGGCAGGAGCTGGAAATGACCCTTGTGGTTTCTATTTGACACTAACGTACAATATCTGGCAGTTCTTCAGTATGTGTAGCTAATGTAGGTCTATAAGAAGAGGAGAAATGTGCCAGAGACAGACAAGCTATAAAAAACATAATTCAGATCCTCATCTGTGTTCTTTTTTTGAGTCTATCTAAATAAAGGTCTGATTTAACGTTATGATTATAAACAAGATAGTACTCTTAGGAATATTTTTAATCTAGTCGTAACATGGCATATAAAATTCCTTTACATATGAAAGTTCAGTTGTTTATTTAAGATTAACTGGTGTAAACTAGTCTGAAATTAAAATACAGATATCCTTATAGCCTTTGCATTTTCATATCTTTGTTATTTTTTCAGGTAATACATGCTTAGCTGGTACATCTTTTAATACAGAAGAGATGAAGTTTAAAATAAGGCTTTGAGCAACAGAATTTCTGTTGTATTTGTCTTACATAAGAGTAAGAAGGGAAAGCTGTAATAATAGTCATGAGTCAAAGTTGTGGTGAAAGGCTTCAAACTGGAGCATCTGTATTTGTTCACTAAAATTATGGCTTTAATAATTGCAAGATCATTGTGTCCAGTATTTATTAGAGTGATGATGTACTGATGACACAAGTTTTATAAAACTCTGACTCTAATACATTCGTATTTTCTCTCTAGATGGAGGCCATACTTCAGATGCATTACACTACTGACAGATGAGTGGAGACTGCAAAATGCCTGTTCTATTACTAGCTTCACAGAAGAATTTTCTATTCTTGCCATAGCTAAAAACATTTGTATGCATGTGAAGCCGTCCGGGCTGGAGACAGGGATCCTGAAATGCTACAACTTTGTCTATGGCTTGAATAAGACTTAGTTAGTCAGGTGATAAAGAGTTTTATGTTTCATTCATCTTATCTTTGGCAATTCCATGTGTTATTTCAAGACATTCCATGTGTTATTTCAAGTTTTAACACTGCACTGAAAATGGAGATAAATGGAGGAGTTTGTGGAGAACATAAGTTTATTTTTGCTTAAATTCTCTCTCTCTCTCTCTCTCTTTTTTTTTTTTTTTTTTTTTTTTTTTTTTTTTTTAGGAATTGTAACTTGAAGATTCTTTTGAGTTTATTAAATGCTTTTTTCCTCTAGTTCATCTCAGTTTTTTATTTCTTGTGGAAGAAGTAATTCTGGTAGACTTGTCACTACTTAGAAAGTTAGTCATTGTAGAATAAAGATTTTTTTTAATCTACATTAGCAGGTAACTTGGTTCAGCAGGAGCAGATTAGATATAACTTATGTCTACTCTTTGAAGAATTTGAGAAATGATCTTCTTCTGAAGTAGATTTAGCAATATTCCTTAGATGAAACTTTTGTCATAGACAAGATGCAAAGGAGATGGTTTCAGCTTTTGTGTTTCCATTAGGGGTGGACATGGAGTTCTAGTAAATTTTGCACAGAATTTCTCTTTGGTGAATGACTGGTGTGAATCTTTACATTTAGATTCACCCTGCCCCCCTCCAAAAAAAAAAGGGGGGGGGGGGGGGGAGGAGAGGAATTTTGTTTATATACATCAAAGATGCACTGTGAACTGAACTGATGCCCATTACAACAGGATGACTGGAGGATTTTCTTCAGAATTACACTACTGTTCTAAATAAAAATATTACTACAGATGCAGCAAGTGAGCACTGCTCCTGCAACTGAAAAAGAAGTAGGCTCTGTATTTGATTTAATTGAATGACAGTATATCTATTCTAAATTTTACATACTTTTTATAATTAGTCCTTATGATTCGTATTTTACTTCTAATTTTCTCATTTTATGTTATTACTTTTTTCTATTTTTTTTTGCAGAAAACAGAAAGAACATATAGTGTATAGCATACCCTATTTTAAGGCATCACCACATCCTCAGTAGGCTAGAATTACGTGAACTGAGGTCACCACTAGTCTTGCTGACTGATAAGTTTATATTGATAAGAGTGCTGCCTGAGAATGAGGACTGTTTTTTTATTGTATATACTTCTGAATAATAACTGTCAGCACCTAGGAGAATAGCTCTATAAAACAAAACAAAAGTTTCATTTTTCAAAGGACAAAAATAATGTTTTAATCCTTAAGAGAAATATGGAAATTTTGATTGAATATAATGACTTTCTGCACCTATATGCTGATATCTTTATTATCTGTACAAATGAAAGATGTGGTAATTATGATTGGAAAGGCTGATAAAGGACACAATCTTCTTTTCGTCTTTGAATGTTAAAGAATGAAAAATATGTCATCATATTTGTCAAGTTAAAAAAGGTTCTTCTTAAGAGAACAATAATTGGTGTTTAGAAATAAGTAGACAGAAAAACTTTGCCCTTTATCCTAGGTAAGTAGGTCACTTGAAAACTACAACAGATACAAAGAGCACATGAACATTATGTAATAGAGAAAATTCTCAGCTACAAAACACTGTTTTTCGACAAAGTCACCACCATTAGCTATGCATTTTTATCAGCAATGAACAAGAGTCAGCATGTCACGCTCTTAAATATCTTCTTGGCCATCTGGAATGTGGCCTATCTTTCACATCGCTGTTGCCACTGTTGAAATGCACCACCCACCACCTCACTGTGCTCACATCACATCCACTGTTTGGTCTCCATAAATGTTCAGCAAGCATTGATGAATGTCAATAGCTGTCATTTTTTCCGCATGGAGGAATCCATGCCACCCTTTTGCTTCATATGCACTTTCATGTTGGATGCCATTTTGTCAGACTGCCCCTCTGCTGCCATCTGTTGAACAGCAACAAAATGTAACAGAATATTTGTGGGAAGGCTCAATCACCAACGTCTGCCTCTTGATATCATGGGCAAACATAATAAAATTGGAGGCATTACTTTCGGAGCAGACTTTGTAGGTCCTATTTGAAAATTAATCCTATTGCTGCATTCATGAAAGGTGATACTGATCATTAACTTCTTCTACAAGAATATAAACTTCATGTAGAGAAGGCAATAAGCCACAGACAGTAACGTGATCCAATCCAATTCCAACTGAACTTTTTGTTATTGTCACTAGAAAAAAAAAAAAAAAAACTATTCTTATATTAAAAATAATAATAATAATAATAACTTTTAAAAAGCTTTTAAGTAAAAAGCAGAAATCTTGCAGTAAAGGCTGATAATCTGAGTGTAATTAGTTAATCAAATTTTACTGTAGCAGATAACGCAACTGAAGACATACAGCTCATGGTATAATTGTTTCCAATTACTGGTAGGACTGAAATAGAGCAGTAGCTACAGATTTCTGCTGCTTGTTTGTCAAAATCTTGCTTCTAAAATACTATGCACTTTAAACATAACACAGGAAAGACTACATTTCTTTTGCCAATCTGGCTGTAAGAACTCTGGGGTTGGTAAAACAGAGCAGTTTATCTATCCAGACAATAGTGATGGCATCTAATATATACTGTTAGGGGAAGACAGGCTGCTTCCAGTGCTTGGTAGTGCTTCTGGTCTGAATTGAATGAAAACTCTTCAGAGAAGGAAAAGGTTTTTTTTCTGTCTGTTTCCCCAGATCAGTCATAAGCTTAAAATGGCGTCTGAAACCTGGTCAGAATACTTAGACCATAATATTAGCATCTCATCAAATATTTCTTCTAATACAGACTTTATTTTATCAATATACAGTTCCACAAAGTTGCTAGCCAGCAGTAGATCATAAAAAGCAGATGTTCGTGCAAAAACTGTAAAGTCAGTGGTGAGATGACTGATTTCTTAAATTATCAAATATAATAATAATGATGATGTATACAATAAATAGCCATTCCCTAAAGTGGCATGAAAACACAAGCACAAACTACCATAAAAATATTCTGTGACAGGTTTTTTAGACAGTGAGAGGCTTTCAGGAACATGCAATGGTATATGTTTGAAGCTAAAAGGTTGCAATTACTGTTCCTGGTTCTGCAAAGAGTGTGGGAGAGAGAAGCTATCACAGAGAGGAGAAATATGTTCAATTGTTTTAGATTTATACAGAGCTAAAATATGTGAATTGTGGAAAATTGAGCTCTTGCTTATGGTAATACCAGGAGTTTATCTAATACCTTTTCTTTATAGTAACTATGGGTATGCTTACTGTGTAATCAAATAAATCGAATAACCAATTCTGTTAATGACACTGTGCCCACTGAAGAAAATTCAGCTGCTCTCAGGTATTCTACATGTTTGGTTCATAGAGCAAAAGTAATAGGCAAACTCTGGTTTGTTTCAGACTGTTCCAGGGATGAAAAACTGACATATGTTTGGCGTAGTTATATGATTAAACTTGATCTATAGAAGTTTTTCTATAATCTATGTAACATATGGCAGGCAGAGGTGATTTTTTTCTCTTTAATTACAAATTGAGGACATTGTTTTTTAATGGATTGAACACTTCCTTGATGTTTAACAACTTAGGATTGAAACCTGGTAGGCACCACTGCAATGTTTCTTCACAAAAAGTGTTATGAATAAATCTGTATACCACCATTTGCACAGTACTTCTGTACTCTCATTGCCAAATCCCATCTGTGTGCTCAGCACTGTAAACTGATTATTCCCCAAATCAAGATAATTGACCAATTAGCTGAAAGTAAAGGTAAATTAGACATTGTAAGCATTGCATAATTAGGTTTACTGACAGTTAATAAACTATTGCAGATACAGCACATCCACGACGGAATATCAGGAAGAGGAATAATACTGATCTATCTAGAAGTATAAACTGCAAAATATTATTCTGCTGAAAAAAGTCATTTTAATTCCCCTTTTATTTTATCATTAACAATACTGGTATATTTTTACCAATAAATTGAACTTATGTGAAAAAGTACATAGGGTAAAAAAATTGCCTCTTCTAAGAAAGTGAGTATAGACTGTTTTGCTGAGCAACTGGCTGTTATTATTAGTAACTTCATGTTTAATGACTGTATTCTGTTGGCACTACTAGATCTATCTAGTAATTAACAGTCATTTTGAATGTCTAAGAGGAAAATGAAGATTACCAACAATAGGAATTTCAAGGCATATTTAAGTCATCCTTGATGGGTTTTTTTTGTTTGTTTTCAATCAAATATTGAAAATCCTGGACGCACACTCAATGCTCACAAAAAAATCTCTGAAATCATAATTCCTTCTTTTCATTCCTTTCCCTTCTCCAACCTCACTCCTCAGAACTTTAGCAAGAAGTCCCTCAAACATGCTGGTTCTGTCCTTCTTTTTAAAGCACTGAATACTTGTTAGAGGTAAATGTTGAATCCCATATTTGGTGGGTTTCAATAAACTTAGAGATCTTGATGTCATTTAAATTGAATCCTTAGTGACAAGTAGAAGTAATGTGAGACAACTGACAGCATTTAACATTTGGTGCTAAAATAGAACTAAATCCTTTCAGCAGACAACTGATTCCAGTCTCTTGTGTCACTTTAACCATCTAAGAATATGAGCCAGAATCCAGTTTGGGGTTACAACAGGAATAAAATTTGGCATCTGGAGGCAGGAGTCTGGGAGAGTTAAATATCCATGCTCCCATTCCAGTCAGTGGATTTATCTCCCAAAATGCAAGGTCCTTGTGCCATGTCAGGGACTCTGAGGTATAAGGCTTGGCCTCCATCAGCTGATCCAACAGGCATGGGTCTGCTAGGCATTCCATGTTTATTTGCCAGCCCTGTGACAGTTTTCCTGGCAATCTCAGTAATCTCAGACCTGAACAGTACAAAGGAACAATGTGTTTATGAAAGATATTCTGATCTTCTGAATCCTTCTCTGTGAGAATGTCCTGGGATGTTGTCAAGTCAGCTATATTCAGCCTGTCTAGGACTGTAGGGAGATATTTAACTCATTTTAAGTTTTGGTTGGTCAGAGTACAAAGTATTACCTTAGGTAGTAATGATAACTCTTAAAGTTGAATTAGTAGATCAATACTGTCTATGCATTTTCATACATAACCTGTGTTTGGTCCAATTTTTAAAGGTACTTAATGGCCTAAAGGATGGGAATGGATTTTTTTCGTTCAATTTTAGTAGAAAAAAACGGCTTAAAAAATCTTACCCATATGCCATTTGAAATGAAGTCTTCAAATTCTGCTGACTCAACATTCTACTGATAAGGGGAATTTAAAAAACTTTTCTTATTACAAAGTTTTTTGTAGGTAAACACATTAAAGAATGGGAAGTTATTCAGTAATGTATGCCTTATTATTGTCGTTACTAATTAAATGCAAATTCATATCCTTTAGAAATTCAGATTATCAGAATATTCCTATGATTTTTATATAGTTCAAACAGAAAACAAAACTAAACAGGAAAGCCGCTCCAACATTCAGGAATTAGATATTCTGATATTATTAAATGGCAGCAAAACTGTTTATTGCTTCATTTAATGGCATCTATCAGTTCAAGAGTTAATATATATCCTGGTCAATTCCTAAGTTCTTGTTAACTGTCATGGTGCTATTTTGAAATATACTGAATAATTTTATGAATTACTGTCTTCACATAGCTCAGCCTCATATCTATGCTCTGTTAAAGTAAAGAACTTTTATTAGGTATGTTGTGGAATTCACAAGTAAATTCAAAAAGTTACGGTATGTCAGTGTCAAGGCCTCTTTCCTCAAATGAAAACTTACCTATATTTAGTATTGCCTGGAGATATCTGCAAATGTCATATACAGACCTTTTGTTTTTTTCTTGACCACTCCAAGCTGCATACAAGGTAAATATTTAGCTAACTGCTTTTCCGCTTTTATGAATCCAAACTATTCCCTGCCCAAAACGAACCTTGTAGACTCTGCAAATATTTCCCTGTCTGGCTGTGCAAAGAGCTTACCTGACGGCAGTTTAATAACTTTTTACTCACCTCTTTGAAAACATAAAGGTCATTAGCGTGCTCTTTCTTCTTATTCCTCCCCACATGAAAATTATTCTGAGGACAAATTTAAAACAAAACCTAAAAGAATAACATTACTTAGGGTTCTAATATTTAGCTAAGACTATTAATGTAGTTTGTCCCAAAATTCCCAGAATTTTAGATATAAAGCATATTCTCCACAGCAGCATGTAAACACTGTTGTCATTCTGTTGATTTAAGAGGGCCACAGGAGCATAGAAAAATTCAAGCTAGAATGGATCTCAGGAGGGCTGTAGTCCAATTTTGTCCTGCTCATAGGGTCAGCTATTGTATCAAATCAAGTTACTCTGGGCTTTATCAATAGAATCTTGAAAACCTTGAAGGTTGGAGCCTACAAAACATTTCTGGGTAACCTGGTCTAGTGTGTGACTGTCTTCATGCAGGGAAGGATTTTTCTCATGCAATCTGAATCTCTCTTGTCTCAGCTTCTGCCTATTATCTTATCCTCCCAAAAGATTTTGAAGAACTTGGTTCCATCTTCTAGCTGATCTTCCTATAGGTGATGGGCAGCTGCAATTGGATCCTTCTGAAGCCATCTGTGGCCCCAGAATGAGCCAGCCCTGGTACTTCAGAGTGAGCAGTTGCAGCCACTAACCATCTTGGTGACATTCCACTAAACACGGTCCAGTTTATTGATGTCTTTCCTTTCCTGGGGAGGACAAAACTGGACATGATACTCTAGATGAAGCCTAATGAGAACTGACTTAAGGGGGTTGATCAATTTGTTCCATCTCTGGTTGTGATCCAGGTCACACTGCCTAGGAAGTTGTTGGCTTTCTTTGTTGACAAGTCACGCTACTGGCCCCTGCTCAGCTCTCCATTTGCTTGCATCCCCAGAGCCTCTCCAGTAAAGCTGCTCCCTACAGTCAAGACACAGCCAGTATTTCTGCAGGGGCCTTTTCCTCCACAGGTGCAGGACCTTGTTCCTGTCCTTGTTGAATATCGTAACATTCTTTCTGGCCCACTCCTAAATCCTGTCTAGGTCCCCACTGAAGCCAGATCTGCCCTTAAGCATACCATCTTGTGCCCCCAGTTTGCTGTTTGTAGCACTTTCCCTCTCAACTCAGTGACAAAGTAGTTAAACAGAATAGGTCCCAAAATAAACCTCTGTAGTATTCCACTTGTCTCTGTCCCAAGTTAGCAACACAACACAGGGTTCTCTTGCCAGGAAGATTTCTTTTGCCTAATGATCATGATCATGATGTATGTCTCTCTAAATCTCTACTTTCTAAAGCAAGCCTTTTATATTCTAACACGCATATTCAATCCATTGTCTAGAAAGCAAGCAAATTCCATAACAAATCTTCATAATCAGCAGAGGGTTTAGTTTATCTTATGGCTAGGTACAAAACACTCCTGTTTATTCAGACCTTCTGTCTCCTTTCCAGAGCCTCATTATCAGCGAGTCAACGTTCGACAAGGCCGAGCTGGCCTCTCCATCTCCCACAGTCTCAACCACTACTGCTCAGTCATCCAATCAGTTTTTTGCCCATCTACTTGCCCATTCATCCTGACTGAAACATCCAATCTTGAATACAAGAGCATTGTAGGAGACAATGTCAAAAGCTGATGTCAAGATAAATCACATCCTTTACTGTCCCCTTTCCCACAGATCCAGTGATTTCATAATGGAAGACAGTCACAGGCTGCTCAGGCATGACTTGCCTGTAGTAAATCCATTCTGACTAGATCCAGTCACTTTCTTCTCTCATATGCCCAGAGAAGTCTTCTAAGAGGACTAGCTCAATGATATTCCCAAGGTTGACCAACTTATTATTTCCTGGAATGTCCTTCTGGCTTTTTTTGAATATGGGTGCAAAATTTCCCTTGTTTGAATAATCAGGGATTCTGCTCTGCCCAATATCTCCATGATCTTTCAAAGATAATAGATACTACAGAGATTGACTAGCTCACTCAGCACTCTCATGCAGCCCCTAGGCTCCTGTGGTTTCGTGTGCCTCATATTCTTGCAAATAACCCCAAATACAACTGCACTCTCTGCTGGCAGTTTTCCACTTTCACTAAGCACAGAAGCTTGGGGGACATTGTCAGTGAGGCAAAGGTAACATTAAATACCTCAGACACATCTGTATCTACTGTCACTAAATCAACCATCACATGAGCCTGTTTTTGTCTTTCTCAGCCTTTTACCATTAATGTAGTGATTAATAAGCTCTACTTCTTATTATCCTTTGATGTCCCTTGAGAGTCTCAATTCCAGTTCAGACTGTTTGTACCTCTATCAAGAATTCGCCCTGAAATTCATCCACAATATTCTTCTAGAAAGAGAAATCTTCCTGACTGTCCTCTTCCTATGATGTTACCCTTTTAGCAGACATCAGAAAGCTGAAGTTCCCAAGGAGAACTGCAATCTGTTTATGTCACTTCAAAAGCAATGCCTTCAATTTATTTCCATGGAAGCTATAACAGTTACTAAGAGCACAGGATCACTACCTGATAGAGAAAATTCTCAGCTACAAAACACTATTTTTCAGCGTATTTACCACCATTAGCTATGCATTTTTATCAGCAATAAACATGAGCCTGCATGTCACGCTCATAAAAATCTTCATGTCTGTCTGGAATGTGGCTTCTTTCACATAGCTGATGCCTCTGCTTGAAACACATCACTCACTGCCTCCCTATGCTCACATCCACTGTTTGGTGTCCACAAATGTTCAGCATGTGTCAAAGGTGCTACTTTTTCCACGTGGAAAAATGCAGTGGCACACCTTTATTTCATATGTGCTTCCATATCAGATGCCTTTTGTCAGACTACCCCTCTGCTGCCATCTGTTGAATGGCAACAAAATGTAATGGAGTATTAGCAGAAAGATTCCGCCTCTACTCCTGTACCACCAACAGCTGCCTCTGACGTTGTGGGCTGTAGTGGAAATGCTAAGTCATGGCTTGAAGCAGTGATTGAGCACCTGGTGGGAAGGCAGGGCCGACCTAGGGGATCTCAGGTTCATGCCATGCACCTGAAAGACTGGAAGGGATGGAGTCAGTATTCACCCCTTCCCAGACCTCATTTAAAGGTTGGTAGTGAAGGCATGCATATCTTGCTGGAGATCCCTATATATCTGAGGACTTCTGAAGGTAAGCAGATATTGTCTTTTGTTTCTGTGCCCCTGGCTGTTGCATTTGAGCAAGTCTTCAATTGCTGCAGTCTAGGACCTTGCTACTCTGCAGTCATTGCTGTGCTTTCCATTGTGTTACCTGGGCCAGCAGAATAAAATGGGAGGGATTACTTTTGGAGTAGCCCTCATATACTGCAGAGAGATTACTGAGTTACATAAAGAAGGTTACCTGCTTCCACACCCTGACTCAGCAATCTGCAGTACTGGAGTGGTGACAATTTCCCCAGCTGAGGATCTCCTCCTCTGGACAACAGCCATTCAGCAGGAGCTCAGCTCTCTCTGAATTTCCAAGATCCAATAAATCCTCGTGTAGGCAGGAAAAAAAAAAAAAAAAAGTAATAGCCCTCTCAGATTTCAATGGGGAATAAAAGGTTCTCAGCAGCTTAGAGGTTCAACTTCATTCTCAGCAGAGAAGACTCTTGAAAGAAAATATTTCTGTATTTTTGTTGTATGTGTGTATTCACCTATTAGGGATCTCTCCCATGGGCTACCAAAAGCAGTGAAAAAGGCGTTAGTGAGTCATGAGCCTTTGCTGAATTTAGAGCAAGAACAAACCTTTTTTTTTTTTTTTTTTTTTTTTTTTTTTTTTTTTTTTAAGAAATGAACAACAGAATCAAAAGTGCAAGCTTGGAATTGTTTCCTGGAGGAAGTCCGCAAATCGGTGGTGTGGGGGGGAAGAGGGGGAATTTCTTACCATAGCTATCTTTCTTTCTTGGATCTTTGAAAACATAGGTTTTAGAAAATGGTAATTGTTCCTCCATGAGTTACACAGCTACCAAGAATCTGCACAACTCATAATCTAGTCCTCAGATAGAGTAATCCAGCATGTTCTTTTAATTTCACTGGAACTAATAGTGGGAAAAACTAGTAATCTAGAAGAACCGTATCTTGACAGTATCAGGCACCTCAACACTGAGATAGCTGAACAGAATGGTCACCTTCACCTTATAAAGCAAAGAGAATTGGTTGGTGGTTTTTTAATCATTAAATAATTTTACTAGAAAATAAAGGTTCTGTAATACATGTTACTCCAAAATAAATACATAAAATTCCATTGGAAACTTCCTTAAAATAGACAAGAATCTTCATTTATGCCAACGAGAATTCAATAAAATAATCACTGATGTTGAAAGGATGGAAGTGAAAATGTCATCACTCCTTCTGTTTGCTCTCCTTCCTTAAGTCTTAGCTCACATACCCTCTTCTTTTCAAAAGAAATCTATACTATTTTTTAAATTGAGCTTTAAGAACCTGAATTTGCCGTTTAAAAGAAGCACATTAGCTGAATTTCTATTGTTTTAGACTTGCAGAGGACATTTAGTCTGCCTTCATATCCACTAAGGAGAGTTCCCAAGATAGCATTCTATAAAAGCAGCTGAGGGTAGTTGAATGGATAGTTAGATCTACAGCTAAGCTGTGAGTGTGGCAAGAAGTGCCTCAAGACAACCTTCTAACAGCACTTGGCAATAGAAGTGTTTCAAAGCCTCCTTCAAAGATGCATCTAACTGGTTTTATCCACAGTGAACTAGAAAGAAAAGATCACCTAAGTAGTCAGCACCTTCATCTGAAGCACAGTGGCGCTTCATCCTTGATCTGACACTTAATTTACTCTGTCATTCCTCATAAACACACTTTTTGGCCTTGGACTAATTCACTCCTCCCTTGATATACAGAGTCAGTTCCAAGACACATACTGAGCTGTACTGTGTTGAGTGAATCTATCTTTTCATGATCACTGTCATGAAACAAATCTCAGTCTCTCAATTGCATCTGTGTAAGAAGATCCTTCTGAAATAGATGTAGCCCAGTTGGCCTAATTCATCAAGGAAAGACTTATTGTAATCAAGAAGAGTATTACTGTCTAGATCAGGTTTGTATAGAGATCTGATGAGATAGTGCACATACTTTCATCTGGAAAGCAGTTTTTCCATAGTTGGACTGATCCTGAATTTACATACCTGTTGGATTCTTTAGTTTTAATTCTGTTAGGTTTCTGTGTAGTAGAGTACTGAATGAAAAAAGCCCAGATACAGCAACCTTCATAGTAGAGGCGCTCCAGCCCTTTAATTGTCTTCATGGCCCTTCTCTGTACCTGTTCCAAAAGCTTCATTTCTTTCTTGTGCTGGGAGACTCAGACCTAGATGCAGTACTCCAGATGGGGCCTTACAGAAGTGGAGCAGAGGGAGGATGATCACCTCCCTTTCCCTGTTGGCCACCTCACTTTTGATGCAGACCAGGACACCACTGGCCTTCCCTGGCTGTAAGCATACACTGCTGGCTCATGTCTGGCTTTTCATCCACCAGGATCCCCAAGTCCTTCTCCAGAGTTCTACTCTGAAGGAGTTTCTCTCCCAGTCTATGCACGTATATGGGATTGCTCCTACTTAAGTGGTATACCTTGCACTTGGCCCTGTTGAACCTCATTTTATAGGACTTTTCTAACTTTCCCTTGTCTGAAAAGGAAATGATTTTTAATGCTATTTTACATTAACTTGACTAATAGTAAGTACATAGCACTAAAATTTATTCCTGTAATATTATGCACTGTAGAAAGTAGAAGTTTACACTTATCCATAAAAAGCATGTAAAATTTCAGACAGATTTTTTTTTTTCCTAAAAGCAGTGGTAGAGATGTAGCCCAGCTATAGCTCTGTGTTACAGTCCATTATATTCTTAGTTGTCTCAGCTATCTTAATTCTCTACAACTGCACTACCATTTTTGTGATCTTTACGCTTTACCTGATGTATGCTGGTGACCTTTCCCCTCATGTTAATGGAATAGCACATTGGTCTCAAGTTTTGTCTATTTATGAATTTATCAAATTTATTTCCCTCATAGAGACATCAGGAAATATTTACAACCTTATATTAAGTATGAAAAACTGTCTTAATATTCCAGGCAAAGTTTATGTTTGCAGCTTTTGTGTGTCTATATGTCCTTAAAGATACTTCTTTCATCTTTGAGATCTGTAGGTTTTTACAACACTTCCATTATTGTGTCATCAGAGCATTAGATATATGATAATACATCTCTTAAGATCCACTGTAATACTTAAAGAAACGTATTCTTAGCCTTTAGTTGGATGTCAAGTCTTTCTGTTTATTACTATTTTAAAATATTGCATAAATAAATGGATCTTTCATATCTTTCCTCAGTAGAAAGAAACTATAAATGATATTCTTGTATTTTAATGGAGACATTTAGTTAAACGCTTTCAAATGTCAATGACAGATCTTTCCTCAGTTGGAATCTTTCACACTGAATTTTACTTAAACTTTTTTAGCCTTCCATAAATAAAAAAAGAAATGAACAGAGACTATACTCCTCAAGTGTTGGTCAAAATCAGAAATGTTAACAAACTTGATATTTGATCTGCTGATAAGGAGGTGACAACACTGTTTAAAAAAGGATTGAAACTGCTGAATGTGTAGCTCTTCACAGGTTTTTAGAAATCTGAGTGAAGTTGACGGTCCTTAAAACTAGCTTATAACATCTCATGGTTCAGGCATACACAGCTGGATGTCATGATTTTAGGAAAGCCATAAGAATGAAAATTGAATAAGTGCAAACAGCATGAATAATGAAGTTTTAAATTCTATCTTCCCATAGAGGTACCTTTAAGAAACCTCTGGAGGTTAGTAATGGATGAAGAAACTCTAGAAGCCTTGAATATTTTTAAATGTAGGAGAACAAAATCAATGAATTGTGTAGTACCAAATGCATTCTTCATTTTGATTTGAAAATGGCACAGTTTTCCATCCTCCTTCCACCTCTTTTAATATCTGATTAGCTGTCTGTAACTTGACTTCAAGGTTCTTAACAATTGCTGTTGTACGTGCAACTTTCTGTAACCCCTGTGTGATGCTAAAACAATCTTGGATTTTTCCACTCCTATTATTTTACTTTATTTACAAAAATCACTTCAACAAAATTGTTTTATTATGCATTACAGAAGCGAACCTTCCTACCCATTAATGTCCTCATGTGTCTACAGTATCATTTTATACTTGACTGAGATCTGCCCTCCCCATTGTGTCTCTGAGCTGCGCAGTATAGCACTTTCATGTGGAATATGTTTGGTTCTGAAGGCAAGGATAGTCACATGCCTCTGAGCAGCCTCTTACTCTATGATGTAATTTAAGCATGCCCTTAACTGCTATTAAGGAACTTACTAATTATTTTCTGCATCAAATTGCTAGTCTTCTGTCAAATGCTCACAGAAGAACAGTTCCTTACAGGTCAGTCAGATGAGGATATTGTCAGTGCTGGCACAGTGGGATTGAAGAGTGAAGAACTGTGTCACTATATAAAAACAACAAAAGAAAAAGACTCAGAAGAGAAGGTTTCCAAATGTTCTAACCACCTGAAGAAATGCATATCTGCTCTCATTTGGATGTTGGTAATTGCAAGACATCTGAATTCAAATCACAGACAACTAACAATGTTTAGAGAAATAAAAAGATCATTTCCTCTCAAGAAAACTCTGTCAGAGAAAATGTGGCATCTTGAAATCTAGATGAACACTTTGACAAATTTACAGAAGATGGACTGCAATGACTTGATGGAAATTGAGTTAAACACAGGCACGTACACTGTAAGATCCCATTAGCACTGTTGGAAAAGCACAGTAAAATAAAATGAAGTCTGTGCTCTATAACAGCATTTTCCCTATGAGAAATGCCGATGATGTAACTTAAATTAGAGTAGTCTATATCCCAAGAAGATGGGCTGATGAAAGAAATTCTTTGTTTTACTTTAGTATATACATTTGTAACACAAAAACCTGTCCTTAAGGTCATTCTTTTGCTGTATATATTGCAGTTTTGCTTTATCTGGTGACTATCAGGATTCCGGTGAGTAAGATAGAAAGTAAAGACCAAATCATTTGTAATACTAATATGTGGCAGTAGAAAACATCTTTAGGATTTGAAACTTTACATATCAAATTAGCTAAGTTTAGCTTTGTAATAAATTTTAAATCCTGTTAAATGAAAATTGAAACTTTAACACTTAATTAGAAATAAATTTTGTAACGAGTAGTCAGAACTCTAGAAGGACCTTGACAAACTTGGAAGGTGGGCCTGTGTGAACCTAATGATGTTCAACATAGCAAAGTACAAGGTTTTGCATGTGGGCCAGAGGAATCCTGGTTACGTAAACAGACTGGGAGAAGAACTTGAGAGTAGCCTTGTGGAGAAGGACTTGGGGATCCTAGCGGATGAAAAACTGAACGTGAGCCAACAGTGTGCTCTTGCAGCTTGGAAGGCCACTGGCATCCTGGACTCTATCAGAAGAGCGGTGGCCAGCTGGGACAGAGAGGTGATTGTCTCTACTCTGCCTTCTTGAGTTCCCATCTGGAGTACTGCGTCCAGGTCTGGGGCCCCCAATAGAGGGAAGATGTGGAGCTCTTAGGGTCCAGAGGAGGGCCATGAAGATGATCAGAGGGTTGGAGCACCTCCTCTATGAAGACAGGCTGAGGGAACTGGGCTTGTTCAGCCTGGAGAAGAGAGGACTGAGAGGAGACCACATTGCAGCCTTCCAGTATTTGAAGGGGAATTCTAAACACGAGGGGAATCAATTTTTTACGAGGGTAGACAGTGATAGGAGAAAGGGGAAGGGTTTTAAGCTCAAGGAGGGGAGATTTAAATTGGATGTCAGGGGGAAGTTCTTCTCAGAGAGAGTGGTGAGGTGCTGGAACAGGCTGCCCAGAGAGGCTGTAGATGCTCTGTCCCTGGAGGCATTCAAGACCAGGTTGGATGTGGCCCTGGGCAAACTGGCCTAGTACCAGATCTGGAGGTTGGTGGCCCTGCTTGTAGCAGGACGGTTGGAACTTGTTGATACTTGAGGTCCCTTCCAATCCAAGCCATTCTATGGACTACAGAAATGATGCATTACCAAGCCTAATGAGTGGCAACGTTAAGGTATGCTTACTCTGCAGTTGGGATGTGCAAACTCTATTGGAAACTCATAGTCACTACGTAAGTTCAAATTCCCCCAAACTGGTGTAAGTCATCCTGAAAGCAGTGCCATAGTGTTTATATTACTGTTATCTGCACAAGCCAGTGAGCCAGTGCTCTTCTCATTCCATAGTAATGCCTTCAGCAGCAGTGTGGATGCAGTCTCACTTCATAAGATATGCTTTCTTACATGCATCATGGTCATGCCACTTGATTGCACAGCAGATGTGCCTTACTGTCGCCATTCAGTGTTGTTTCTCTTATCTGACCAGAAGCTTTTGTTTGCTTGCTATAAAATCCCTGCTTCAGGTGTTGCTCTGAACTCAATCTCTTCGGGCATCCCGTTATTTTTCTACAGCTCCATGCATCTATGTTCAGTTAGCAATTCCTTAACATTAGGGTATAATTTCTTCTCATAGGGGCAGGCAGTCTCATTAGGTTATTTGTACTATCTGGCTCCTCAGCTTTATCTGAAGAGGAAACATATGGGCAACTTCTGAGCAAGTGAAAATAAAACATGTTGTACAGCAGGCTGAGGGAGAAGTCTGGACGAGTTGTAGGAGCAGTCCTTCTTTCCCCACAGAGCATTCCTAAAGGCAGGATTGTCTCTACTGCTGAAGAGTGTAGGGGAAGGGATTAAAAGCAAGCTCTAGTAGCAAAACTCAGCACCCAGACAAATTCCTCTGGACTGATTAAAAATGTGTTACCCAGGCTTATGCCTTAAACGTGTCTGTTGTTGAACTCGCAGGGAAAAGCAAGACTTTTAGCTAACAGATAAATATTCAGCACAGTCCTGAACACTGTTCTGAAGATCTCTGTAGAGTACAATGTCTGCAGAAATGAAAGTGGAAGCTTCCAGCTAGTTTTGCACCACTCAGAAAGCTTTAAAAGCAAAAGCAATGTTCTGAGGTCACACATATTTGCATATAGATGCATGTTCAGTTGAATTGTATAAAGGTACAAATAATTGTAAAGACAGATGAGAAAGCAAAGATGAAAGTAGAGTCTCTTTTCTTTAGAAAACAGCAGAATCTGAAGACTCTTTGTAGTTCTGTCCTTTCTAGATAAGATTTCGCAGTTTCCCCTTGGCACAGTGCTGAGAAAGCTGGGCAGTGCTGACCTCCTCTTTGCTTCCCTGAGACAAGCCAGTGCTTGGAATCCCATTGGTTTGACTTCAAGGCAACACATTTGGAGCCCCATTAATTCCTTTTTTTGGTCTCGGGGACATTAGGAACGCCTGAATTTCTTACACTTCCTCATGAGCCTCTGGCACTCTAACATTTATTCAGACTTTGGTTGACCTCCACTGCCTTTATGTATTTTTAAAGTTCATCTCTGTGCAACTGTCAATATGTCTATCTTGCAGCATGGAAATAAGAAGCTTTAGGGTGGCTCAAATAACGCTCAAACTGTTAAATCAAGTGTGATTGTGATTTTAAGGATCTTGCTGTTTTTGGATGACTTTTTACTAATATAGTATCTACTTTCATCTTCATTGTTGGAAAATATGTTGCATTTTCTAACTAGCTTACCTTGTGATTCCTGAATGAAATTGTAAGGTAGAAATAGAAACAGTCTGGGGAGACAAAATTTACGTCAAATAAATACTTTCTGAACCAACATTTCGTTCTTTTTTTACCCCTTGGTCATTTATAATTATGTAAGCAACCTTTCCCAGAATGATTAAAGTGGTATCATCCTAAAGCAGAAAGTAGACGTTAAGTCATGCAGAATAGGTTTAATATAATATTGGAATAGAAATAAGGCCCTCAACACAAAGTATATAAATTGTCCAAGTAATTGAGTTCTAGGATTGAGATTGAATTCTAGGAGCTCTCCTTAGGAAATAAGTGAATACCATGAGTCAGTTTAATTCTCTGCTGACAAGAGACATGACTGTTATCTAATTTGTCACATTATGTGTGACTTATATTCCCATCTGTATGTAGCTGCAGGGGTTTAGCACAGCTCTATCCCTGTGCTGGACATTATAGCTCACTGTATCAGCATGGTAGGTCTAATATAATGATTTTTGCATGTCTTTTCCACCTTAGAGCCTCAGAATACCCTATGCTGTGCTTTGCCTTCATCAGCCCCACCACCAGAAGTAAGCAGTGGACAGTTCAAAGTCGATCAAACACTTCAAAGCAGCTGTTGTAGCTCAAAGCAAGGCCATTTTTGTCCTCTAGCCTACAGTACAGAAGAATACATGTAAGCACAGACAGCATGAAAAGAGCTGAAAAAGGGATTTTTTGTTTCAAAATGTCCGTTTTATTCTCAGAAAGCATTTTCTTTAGAAACCGAACTTACTGGGTAAAACTGCCTCCAGCTCCATCTGCCTGAGTGTCTTCAAGACTGTAAGTGGAGGCAAAGGACCAAATGTAACCTGATCTATATTCTCGTGAAGACCTTTTTTGCCAGTCTGAAAATGCACCTTGAGTGTGGGGAGCTGTACTCTGATGCAGCACGGGTAGGCTTGTGAGTGTATGGTGTGATGTCTCAGGAAGCATTGAGATAGTCACACCCGGAGGTAGTATGGTCACAAGACTCTGCCCTAACCACAGCCTTCCCAATGAAAGAAAATGAAAGGAAAAAAAAACCAACGAGTTTTTTAAGCACTAGTGCTAGCTGGGTGCCTGCTAGCCCTGGAGACTGAGCAGGCAACTCAGGGACTTCCCCTCTTCCTTCCTGTGTCATCAGCTCTTCCTTTCAGCAAGGCGCACCCCAGGGACATTTCCCGTGGAACAAGTCTGTGTGAAACATCAGTGTCTCAGCTATCTGCCATCTTGGTTAAATCACAGCTCTTCTACTGACATTCTTTTGCAAATATTTGGTTACTCATGTGGCTCTCACCCCCTCATCTATCAGCTCATATTATATGACGCCTTCCGCTTTCTATCAAATGATATAATTATCTGGCATATAGAGTTTCATTTCCTCTTTCTTCCTAGAACTTAATCTCTTTTATTTTTTATTTTTTTAACTTATGTTCATTTTCATTTTTCCCTTTTTAATACATTCACTTTCCTCCTTTCTAGTTTCTGAGTCTGCCTCCTCACAAATTTTTTTCTTCCTTTTTCTTTCCTGCTTCATTATATTTGTCTTATTTCTCTTTCAGAGGAATTAACAGATTTTATGATCCTCAGAATTAATGATTTCTTGTGTCTTCCTTCCCGATTAGGTTGATAACACTACATCATGTTGTTGGATTAATCTGTTTTATTCAGTGACATTTCCCGGATGAGAATTTAAATCAAATTAATGTATTCACTATTAATAGAAAGCTCTGATAGGAATTCTTTTGTATGAAGTTCTGAAAAAAAAACAGTCTTCAAACCCAAATTCTTTTAAGCCGCATGCTGAATTTAAAATTAATCCCCTCCTACACATACATCCCACTTCATTAAACACTTTTGCTCATCTTAAGGTCACCACAATAGTTCTGTCTCTTAACTTCACAGTGCTGAGTCCAGAGCTACTGCTTTTTAACTTTTTTTACTACTCCTTTAGCTTGTGACATCTTTCAAACTAATTGAAGAAGGGTACTCTCTGGTATCTTGTGATAGATAAACAATCCCTCAGCCAGAATCCCTGAAACAAAGCAGAAACTTAAAGAGTTTATTATGTTCCTTGAAATGTTTTTCATTTTTGAAGCTCCTTTACCAAACAGAAGATTTAGATTAATAATTTTCCCAGGAATGCTTTTTCCTGTCTCTGGAAAGAAAACAAAATTAAAGCAACAATCAGATGTCAATATTTAATACTTGTCCTTCAGTTTTCTGATGTCTATGATTTAAAGACAACATCGTATTTCTGTAGTTTTAGTAAGATACCTAAAGGACTTAACAAACAGACGGTGGTCAAAAAAGCTTCATAATACAGCTTAAGCTCATGTGAATGACAAATATGGGTGTCTGTGTCTTTTTGGAAACCCCCAGAGTCTTCATCTGTCAGGAATGAGATTAGCTGTTGTCTTTAAATCATCAAAGTCTGAGATCAAACAAGGCTCCTAATCTTAACAATTCTTTTCTTGTGTATCTTGTTTTAGTTATCAAGGTCAACACCTGCAGCTCTAGTAATGCTTTTTCCCAATTGCTGTGACAATATTGAAGAAAGTTATGAAGGGATGGCAAGGGCAAGTAGGGCAGTAAAGAGAGAAATTAGATTCCTTCAAATAAGGAGATGCGTATGTTAGATATGGAAAAAAAGATTTTAAATATCTTCAAAGTATTGAGTAGCAAATCACTTCAACATTCTTCCTTCCATCATCTTCATTTCTTAACATTTCTTCTGCCCAACACTGGGTCATACACGTTTATGTTAGTCAAGGATTTTCTCTCATCTTATTCTACTACAACATATTTTTTCTTATGGAAGATATTTTGGGAAAGTTACAATTAACTTTATTTTATTATCAATTGTTGTTAGGTAGCAAATTGGTTTTTTCTTGGTCAATTCAATACAAACTCCTTTTGGAGAGCTCTATCCCTCACTCTGAGCAAAGGCACTCTGTGCCTGAGATAGCACTCAAAATAGGACACAACATCAGAAGGAAGAAAGAAAACTCATGTACCATTATCTTTGTCTGAAATAGTTCCTCAAGACATAAAATTAATTGTCAAACCAATATTTCCAGATTTGAAGTCCTACCTAGAAAGTCCTCAGAATAAACCAATTCAAACTCCTTGGCCATATTGAAGATGAAGGGTTGTGCCAGGCTGTGCATATCTGGATGATGTTTCTGGAGGAGTGTGGATGTTTAAAATAGTTGCGCCAGTAAGCTGCTCCTTGAGCAAAGTCTAACCTCTTCCTTTCGTATGCATCTAATTCATTTTTCTCCATCTTTCCACAGAGAAAAGCACTAAGTTAGTAATATAACAAAGGGACATTTCCTGTGGCAGGGGACAGGCCTGGCATGGATTTACTGTAATTCTTTTGTTGAACTAACAGCACACTGAATGTTCTTTAGATTCCTGTAGTTTGAATTCTTTAACACTGTGCTCTCCAAAAATTTTTAATCACGTATCCCAATCAGTAAAAGAATTCTGATCATGTGCACCCAGTATATTCATATATTTATGAACTGTGCACATATATTGCTGCATTAGTATGCAATATATATTACAAAACAGAACACCACAAAGAAAAAAAAAAAAAAAGATGAGATAAGGATAACATAAATGCTTTTTGTTATTGTCATAGTTTATCTTACTTATGGTACAAAACTGTTTTCTTCCTGCACCCTACTGGATTGTCTTGTACATAACTTGGGGAACATGCATCCAAGTTTGGAAAACGCATCTTCAATGAAATTGTTGTGGTGGATTGTACACCTTAATAACAATGGTAACTAGCAGTAACCAAGTGTAACCTATTTGCAGACCAACCACACATTTAAAGCTTACGTAACATTCACACAAAAATTTCAAACTTTCATGTCTAATTCGTCTTCTGTTTTGACTCTTCTGGAATATCTGTGCCTGGTTTGAGTTAAAAGCATTTTATTATGGTATTAGGAAATGATGAAGACATGATCATAGCTTTCTGCTCACTTTCTTTTGAATAAAATTATAGAAATTAAATAAGAGAGTGTTTGTCATTTATTGTTTTGAAAGGGCTGTTGATTAAAAAATCCTGGGAGAAGGCTGGTGTAGCACAATACAGAAGCAGGGCAACCTTTTCCAGAATTGTTCCCCAAAGCAGGATGATAATGTGCAACCACCACACCATGAGAATGCATGACCTAAGCTGCATCAAACTGCAGCTGTAAAGAGATGACCTCAGCTCTCTGCTCTGTTGCTTCTGATGCGCCAGCAACTACAGTATAATTGTCTTACAAAAACTCTGATCCTAGAACTTTGACTTTTTGATAAGAAAGACCTGTAATACTTGCTCTAAAGAACCTACTATTCACAGATTTTGGAAGTAACAATGACGCTTAGTCTGTAATTTTTTACTTTTCTTTTTCTTATTTTCTCTGTCCTTAGAAAACCAAGTGTGGTGTTCAGTTTCTTATTTTTTTCAATGCAATATCTCCTGCTTCGGTTACGTGCACCTTGCCAAGTTGTAAGTGCTTGGGAGGAGTTGTGGTTGTTCTTGGGCATTATTACTGAGCTGCTGACCCCAATGTATGGGAGAATGTAGATAGCAGAAAGTCCATTGAAAACCTCTTACTCGACATGTAAATGTTTTGATTATGCCAAATTTCTACTAGTGTTGTGTTTGTTTTCCTCCCAGTTTAAAACCGTTAAAGATGTAGCCATATGTTATCTCTGTCTTGCAAAAACACTATCCCTTATTTAAAATCTTGAAACACTTATACTGCAAAATTAAGGCAAAATCCTGAGTAATTATACTAATGATGAACTGAATAGCTATTCATTCTTCTTTTGACTTTTGGCAGAATTCACGCTTCTCTCAAGCCACTTACTTAAAATACAGAGGGCCCAATTCTGATCATGCTTAAGCAAAAATATTTCCATAGAGTTAATTAGAAATGGAGGGTAGACCATGGTCAGAAGTGCTGTCATGTACAGACATCACAGCAGCACCTAGCTGGCAAGATGATTAGCAAGCACATCTGTTCTGAACCATTAAAATGATTTAAAGAGATTACCTTTGAAGCCACCTGCAGGACAGCAATTTCATACAATCATTACAGAGTCATTATGAAAAGTTAATGTAAAAAAAATGCTGTGGGAAATGTAATATTTTTCTCTGTTTACTAAATAGTCTGAAGATCTGAGATGAAAAGAATCTGAACTCTGTAATTTCTGATGATTATGCCTTGTTTCCAGAGCACATCTTCTCACTTATTTCTCATAGTACAGGCTAGATTACTTTCAACATATTCAGACTGTGCTGAGAATTGCCATGTTGGGCATGTAAATATAGTCAAAACTGGGCCAACTGGATTTGGAAGCCCCTGCTAAGAAAATATTCTTGGATTCCTAGGTGGTGTAGGTATCTGTACGTCTGTATGTTTTATGCACAGCAGACATATCATTAGGTTGAGGATAATTAATATGGATGTAAGGAAACGTATTAACACTGGGGAGTGGACGTCTTTTTTCACACTAAGATCAAAGCAAGAACAGGAAGGAGAAAAAAAAGCAATATGATAAATTGAATGCTTTAGCTCAAAATAAGAGTTACTCTTTAAATGGAATATGAGAGAACAGTATGATTCACCACTGGAATATCTACTTAATATCTCTTCTTTTGCACGTAATATTTATATATGAAGTCTGGAGGGGAAAAAAAAAGAAGTGTTGCTTATGGGGATATATGTCTGCTTTGAGGCATAGAAAGCTCTGGCCTACAGGCAAGCAGGAGGATGTATATGGAAAACGCTAATTTTGAAAATACAAGTTTGGACAAAATCACTGGGAGAAGTCAGTCATAGTGAGCTGCTAGAATGTTCATAGAAGAAAAAAAAACAAAACCTGCAAGTGAGTAAAATTGACTGCACCAAGAAGTTATTTTATAACATGTTGTGAAATTGAGGCCAGCTCTCATTGCAGAAGGGTCACTGTAGGAATTATCATTGCTGTTTGTCAGTGTGATGTGAGTTAGAAAGTTTCAAGTCAACTTTCTGAGTGGTGGAATTCATACTGATACTTCAATTACTAGATAAAATGTAGCTGCAGTACTATTTAGTAGAAAAGGCTACTTGCAATGGCAGAGAAGGCCTCTTCAGAAGCCACTGTCCCTGTGAATGCAGTATTCCTGGGAAAGCTAGCAGAGGCACAGCTGGAAGGCCAACAAGAGAAGGTAGAAAGAAATTTATCTTCTCAGAAGTGACGCATTCAGGTGAGGTGCTATACCAGGGTCATATGGGGCACCTTCTTGCCGATGTTAGTGGCAGTGGCAGAAGCTTCCACTAACACTGCGGGCCAGTTTTTCCATAGCTGCAGAAGAGGAAAGGGAAAAAAGCTGAAGATGGTCAATATCAGTCTGGAAAGTAAGGTCTCTAATAAACAAAAGACCTTAAAAGAGAGAGAGAGAGAGAAAGAAAGGAAGGAAGGGAGGGAGGGAGGGAGGAAGGAAGGAAGGAAGGAAGGAAGATAAAAAAGAAATAAAAAAGTTTTTAAGAATGTCAGCAAAAGGTAAATGTACAAACATACAAATGCAATAAAATAATCAAATAGATACTTTAGTAGAAATAATTAGATTTTATGTCATTTAATTACCCAAGTAAAAAGCCAATCCAGTATTCTGTGAAGCCACTGAGGGATATACAGAAAGTGGGAAGTTAGTTAATGACGTTAGTATTGCTCTGAGCCTGAATAAATTCTCTGCTTTCGTCTTCATGAAATAAGCCAAAGGTCAGATTCTGAGGATTGGGATATTTTCCCAAGTGGGAGGGAAGGGAATGGAAATGTTGAAAGACTTTATGAGTACATCAAAGCAGAAAGGCAATTAGAGCTGATAAAAGTTCACATAGAACAAGATACAGATAAATTGCATCCCAGAATTTTTTTTTTTAAACCTAGCAAGAAAAAGTAGAAAGATGTAGAGATTTCCAGCTCCTAAGAACTAAGAAATCGTAATTTTGTATCTAAGAGCAAGGATATTCAAGAATCAAATTGGGTCAGCCATGATAATGAAGTTTATTTTCTTGTTGATTTATTTGTTTGTTTATTTTCCTAATGACACATAAGGGAAAGCATGTGTTGTAAGGCTCAGTGAGGCAAGTTACCCCATAAAGGGTAATAAGTGAGCATTGATATGAAATCATCATTTTTCAAAGTAGTTTACACTTCACACAGACTCATGTCCTTGCTGCTAAGATTTGCTATTATCTTGTACTTCCACAAAAAGCATCTTCTCGAGTTATTTGCTGTAGAATTCTAACAAAAGATCATTCACTGACATTTTGTTATGAAGATTTCAAAAGTAATTTGATGCATCTTTTCAGGTGTTTCAAATGAGAAAGACAAATTAAATTTGAGAGCCATGCTATCTTCTGCCCATTCTAGTTTTGCTCGATTGGTTCATCTCACTGAGAATAATATATTTTTTTTCCTTTATAAACCAAATCCAAAGACATCAGACAGGGAAAGAAAGTGTAAAGAAGTGTGTGATTTCCCAAACAGAATGCTTTAATGTACAACACAGTGTACTCAACAGGGACAAATACACTGCCAAATTGAAAGAAACTGGGAAGCCTTACATCTATTGATGTGGTTTTTTGGCATGTACACACAGAGGATTGTGTCCTACCCTTTAATGATGCAAACACACAAATGTGTATTTAATTTTCAGCATTAATCTCAGTTTTTTAACATTCCTGTTCTATCATCTATGACAGCCTGTAATTTACTGGGCACAAATTTGCTGAATGTAGCCATAAAAGTGCTTTCAATGAGTTAGAATAAAGTTAATCAGCTCTCTAGAATCCAGTTATGTGTTTGAATACAAAACATTAACACAGAAATAAACATATTAAAAAATTTATGTTACTATCTGACCTTCTGAATATGTAAAAAAAAAAAACAACCAACACACTGTGTTGTCTCAATCAACAGAAATAAAAATTACAGAAAATAGTTGTTAAATTGAGCCTGTAATGCACTCACCTCTGTTTCTATGTAATAACAGAGAACAACTTGAAAAAATCTTCCCAGGTAGTGTTTTTCTACAAAGCTGCTATTCTGATGAACAGTTTCAAGTACAAAACTTTAGTATCTATGTAATAAATAGTTCTAGACTTGCTTAATTTTGTAAAGGTGGTTCCATTTAAATCTGAGTTCAGGCTGAATTCGGTTTGTTCTTGGGCCTTCAGAAGTGCTGATAAAAACTTGTAAGAAAAAGACATAACTTTATTTTGAGAAAAAATATTAAAAATACTTTAAATAGACAGAAGTTTTTTGAGAGCATCATAAAAGTATAATCTATGTGTTTATGAAATCACATATGCTAAATGATTTTTAAAAGACTGGAATACTAGGCAGCTCTGTGTATGTGGCTTAGCAGAAAAGCGTTATCTATAAAAGTGAAACAAAAAAGATTTTATTTGAAACACCATTCTGAAATGGCAAAAAATATATTTTTAGCTTTAGAAGACTTTTCTATCAAACTGTTGTTTTGGTTCTGATTGCATACATTTAAACCCAGGTTATTAAAAGTGAAGCATTGAACGGAAAACATAAGAAAGCATGTATCATTTTTCAAGGAAATTGAAGTATTCAAAACTTCATTTTGAGGAGTTTCTTCATTGTGAATCATGTCCCCTTCAAGCTTAAATCCATTGACCTTTGATTAGATATCTGTACAGTTCTTTCTGTTCAGGGTTTATAAGTGTCAGGCATTACTGTAACATTTGCAAGTTATCTTTAGACATGGCCCTTCAAGGTATAGTGAGAATGTGGATATTAGGTGATCCCTTCTTCCTGATTAATTGCTGAACTCAGTATTTAAATAAGTCAATTGTGCCTTGCATTTCAAGTCACGATGCAGCTATTGAATCTTAGGAATCAGCATTTTACAGATAATTTTTGTCTTTTCTTCCTGCTAGAAGACCAGAGATGGGTCACTGGATGCATATCTGGTGTATTGGCAGCACACAATGCTCTGCAGGACCTGCCCAAGTGCAACTTCATTTTAAGCGGTAAATGAGATGTATTTTTCAGTGGACCGTCTCAGTCTTTTATTATATTTTGAAACTAAAAAGCTTGTCCCCAGTAAATACAACAGTGAATTGACAGCTGAGGATATTTGACTTAATTTCTGGCTTTATGGGATATCATATATATCACTTATTTTTTCTTCTGCTTAGTTTCTCCTTCTCTGTCAGATGAATTTAATGATTCTAGTTCTGCTTCCCAGGAGTGTTGTGGATGAGCTTTAATTAATAACTTTAACATGTTCTAGCTCCTAACCTATGCATTGTAATATAAATGTGAACTATAATTAAATGAGAAACCATTAAATATCCAAAAGGTTAATCATAACAAGAATTATACTGTGTAGAATTTTATGCCTTCTGTTAGCATGTCAGATTATGTGGTTGTATATCCACACCTGCCTAAAGGAAGAGAGTTTTTTGCTGAAGACATTTTTTCTCTCTATTTTTATGAACTGTGTCTAATTCAGTTTTGATAAAAACTGTCTATTATTTCCAGAGTTCTCAATAGTAGTCAGAGATGTTCTTTTTAATAAGAAGCCTATTATTCATCATTGAGGTGGTGGCCAAAAAAAAAGCCAAACTCCCACACAGGCAAATTTCATGAAAAGTGAATTTCATGATTTCCACAAAATCTCATGTCAATTTAGGCCTTCATACTACTTCTCAGACAAGTCTGCTCATCACAGTTTTCCCTGTTTCCAGATTTAAAGTGGGACTAGCTACTTTGACAGTTCCCATAAGCATCTCAGTTCAAGACTGACTCACATCCACACAGGCCAAAATCTCTGTCATCTAGTGGTCAGCTAGAGGGCCCTGAAAAATCTTTAATGGTTACAATGGGGGTCTTCAGCCTTCATAGAAGCACCTGACACATCTGTGGTAAATTCTCGCTCCTAATAGGCTCCCTGCAGAAATGCTAGAGTTGTGAACATTCATGAAAACAGCATTGCTGTACTTTAAATAAAGCCTTCTTGTGGAAAGCACATTGCTGGATGGGTGCTGAAAGATCTCTGCCCCCATACTGTATCCCCCGGGCTGAAAAACAAGGCTGTCAGCATCTCCACATGGGAAAAGGCATCCACATATTTCCAGCACTGGATGCTTTCTTACTAAAGAGAATCAAATTTTAATTCAAAACACATGGAATACAAAGTCTTTGTGGCAGGACCCAGAATCTATGTTAACCTCACCTTGATTCTTTTTTGCTGTTCCTCTGGCACTGGGAAGTTTTTATTTCCTTTTTCTATATTTATATGCGATACATAACTACTATACATTACTTATGTGTATAACTATTCTTGCAGTTAACCATTTTAAACTTTAAGTAATTTACCCTCACTGTATCTAATCACTTGTGTGTTTTTCCATCTTATTATGGAAAATGTGAAGGCACATTACATTATTATTTACATTATTATTTATTTCAGCTTGTATTCGGCAAGAACACTGTTGTGCATCAGACTTTCAGTGTCTATTGATATTTTCCTTGTTTGCTTTTAATTAATATTATCCGTCATTCAGCACATGCCTCTCAGAGTAAATGTTAAACCTCTGGCAGGAAAAAAAATAAATGATTGGCATTTTTTTGTGCCACAGTTAAATGGCACAAGACAGTTGGTGTCTTTTAGGAACAGGAGAGCTTTGCTGTGAAAAGGGAGCATGGCGATCTGCTGTCCTGAACTTGTGAGCCACTTGTGAGTCAGCAGGCTTTTAAAGCTGATCTCAGAGAACTGGAAAGTAAGCACCTCCACCAAGCAGATGGCTTCTAGGTGTACCAACACTGGAAACATTCTCTACTCCGCTACCCTGAGATAAATCAAGATGCAGGGCTCAGGCTGTCATTATCCAGGGTCTGCATCTGTGCTTTGGCCTCTCCAGAATCAGGCACCAGCCTTTTCAGCAAAGCTTTATTTTTGTTGAGAATCTAGCAGTGTTATTATCTACCACTGCTGCCAGCTTGCGTCACTACAGGTTATGAAATGAACTCGAATACTACTCTGATTATGATCTACCGTTATTATAGGCCATATTGTTGTATTATTTTAGGCTAGTGAGGAGTGTCTATCATGAAAGAGCAATAGCAGAATCTAGGAAATACTGATTTTATTTTATGGCTAGCCCAGGTTATCTATTTCTTGACTTTGTCACTGTTCCACGTTTGTCTGTTTTCCAAATGCCAATGCAAATATCTGCTTAGAAAACAATAAAAGCACAACCTACAAAGCATTTTCACCTGAATTACAGATTGTTGAGGTTGTAAACTGCCATGAATGGGACATTGGTAGCACTGTAAGTGCTCAGACCTGTCAGGTCACGTTGAGAGTCCTGTACCACCATGGCCTTGGCAATGAGCACAACTCCTTGCAGCACGTGGCCAGCCTAAGAACCAGTTTACATTGAGTACATTAATCTTTTATTGCAAGTGTCACCAGTCACCACACACAATAGTGTTTGATTGAGATTTCTTCTCTTTTGAAGGAATCAAATTGCAGTTTTTTCTTCCATGAAATAAGGCTCACTGGTATGTGATTAAGATACTTTATACATCATAATTCATTTCCTTGTTTATATGCTTATATATAAGACGTGCTCAGCCAACATTCCGATAAACAGATTTATTTCAAGAAAAATCTCACGTTTTGTGATGATAACTTCTTACATTTTCTTCTTGCAACTGGAATTAACAATACCTCTTGAATAAAATTTAATAAGATTCCCTTCCATGTCCTAATGACTAGCAAGTAATTCTTGGGTAGATGGAAACTGTATTTCTATGAGAAGAGTTTGGTTTTTCTGGGCAAGCACAGCTCATGAACTACAGATTTTACCATTGCAGAATGGAGGTCTAGTGACGGGAAATAGGATTACAATGGGAAATGTTTATTTCTTGTTATAACTGACTCCATGACTCAGAGCAAAATATTTCTTTTCACATTTGCCACTTCTTATGTAAGATGGTACGGTAACAACTCTTCAGGGCTTCATCATCGTGCAGGCATCAATCATTTTCAAACCATTCTTTATTTTATAAATAAGCAAAAATAATTACTTCATGAAAACTGTTTATTCTAGGAATAAATATTTAGATTTGCATTATGGCAATAAAGAACCTATTAAGGATCTAACCCATTATTCCTAGTCGTTAAGCGCATAGAACATAATTTCAGGTTTTGTATATGGAATGATTAGCTCACTGGTACACTGCTACAGTTTCACATAGATCCAATACGTGTAAAATCCTTGCTGCTAAACTAGGATAGAATTGGAGTATCAAACTTTTGGTTGTAACACTGCATCAGCAGTGGGAAAAAAAAAGCACCATAGAACAAATGATAGGAAGCCTTCTGTGGCAAGGCAACAGTTGGAAAGAAAACTAATCAGGCACAGTCAGAAACTGAGTTCGTTTTGATAGATAGTAAGCAGTGAAAGTCATGATTTCTCTCTGAGTCATCTGAAACTTTCATTACTGCAATTGCTTATTTAATCCCCCCCACTTCAAGAAGCAAATGAAGCTTTATTAGGCAGCTTATGCAAGCTTATTTTTTTCTCTGTATTTGTCACCAGTACTTGCCAATTAACACTGTGCATCAACAACCTGACATTTCTAACAGCTGCCGAACCAAATATATATGCAGATAGTGCAACAATACTCAAAACTGTCATACTCCTTCTAGGAACATCATTAAATGAAGTCTCTATTACAAAATACATATTGATTTATAACCACATGATAACTGAAAGAGAAATAGTTATCTACAGATTTTCCATAGTAGTCCAACTGAAGGATCATTAAAGTCTATATTTAATTCTGTAGGTTTCTGGTCTTATTTTACAGAAGCTCAACTACGTAAATATCTGAGGTCTGCGCCTTGGGTATGTTAAAAATATTTAATTTTTAATCTTGATTTAATTCATCTGCAGAACCTTGGTAGCAGAGCAACCAAAACAAACTGAGAAACTAAGAGAAGCCAGGTTTGTAATGAGAAGCAATACTTTTAACAGATCAGCTGTTACACTATAAATGGAAAAGCATTCAGACTCAAGCTTTTCTTGAAGTATGAATCCAAAATAGCTAGGAAAGTTCTGCAATCATAGAAGTACATTTTGAGTATTCTAGGATTCTGACCACAGAAATCTGATGATTTTCAAATATACTGTTTCCTCAGAGTTTTATAACAGCTGTAGTCGTGGCTTTATTTCACCAAAATTCTGTAATATATTTATTTCCCGTCCAACACTGAGCCAGATGTTAGATGGAAGGTTTGGAAAGTTTTTTGTTGTTGTCTCTTGGTCTATTGAAACATTTTCTGTCTTTCCTCCTCCACTGTGCTGGTGCAGGTAAAAACATGTTTTCATTGCATAAAAAATACTGGTGAAATGTGGGTAAATGACTTTAGTCAGAGGGAATAGTTCATGTTTTTGAGAATCGAAGGGAAGTATCATCAGTGCTTTCTAATATCATTACATATTTTAACCTTTTAAACAAAGATTTTCATTGAGAGCACAGTAAATTTCCTCCAAATATATGCTATATGTTGTAAGAGAAATGGAGCACATCCTCTTTGTTCCATTTCTTTCTAGACTCAGTGAAGCAAAAGTAGATACCGTTGTAGAGTTGACTCTTGTTCCTTTCTCTGTCTTTGTGCTGTGTAAAAACGCACTGACGCAATCTGAAATTAGTGGAAAGCTCATCCATGGGGAGCTGAAGGTTAAGATATATGCTTCAGAAAATGAAACTCCACCTGCCAAATTTTTTTCTGAAGACAATCTTAAATGTGAGAAATATAGAAAAGATTGCAACATGCAAGATCTCATTCTATCAAATGTTGTTCCATTTTATATATTTTTTATTATTTTCTTGATTTTCTGCATTCCAGATAAACTTTAACAGAAACCTTCTTGCAGTGAAATTTTAGTAGGTGAGTTTGGTCATTAAATGTCATGTGCTCCTGCAAATAATTTCATGAAGTAGATAATGTTATAATGCGTATATGTATATAAAATGACCTGTAGTAATATTTTCTATACCACAAGAGTAAAATTTGTACTTTATGATCTCAAAGTAGGCAAGCAGCCCTTGTGGTCTGAGTCAGTCTTCACTAAACTCTTGTAATGTGTGTTAATGCAGAGTTCCTAGGGGAATGCCATTGTGATATTTATTTTTGGCCTGAGTGTTAAGAAAGCTACTGCCAAGGAGGAGAGGAGGCATCTGTATGCGTGGCGAGTGGCATTTCTCTGTTAGCAGATGTTGGAGGGCTGAAGACTCAATAGGAATCGAATTTGAGATAAACAGCTGAGGAAAGGGTGTTTTTTTTTTTTTTTTTTTTTTTTTTGAGTTTGAAGGTCTAACTTGACATTTAAGGCAGTGAAACTACCTGCAAAATCATGCCTTATCCAGGAGTGCCATTATGACAAGTGGAAACTTTTCAGATCAGATGAAATAGCAAATTAATTGTGATCTTGATAGATTTCTCAGGTGCTTGATGCAATCAGACATACCTTTTTAATAGTTTTCATTGCTCGTTCATTACAATATTTCCTCTCTTAATTTCTCTATTTCTTTCCTATTATTTAAGGAATGTGGAAACCAGTATAACTAATCACATCTGAATTATGCACATGAACCATCCCAGAAACAGGTTGCTGGGCTCTTTCTCTAGGTCAAGAGGCTATTTCAGATACAGAGTAATTTCTCATCTTGTGATAGAAGCTTATTGTGAACTTTGATACAGCCAGAGGCAATGTATAACATCTACCTCTTACACAGGAATTTTCATTCTAAACTAATTAACATGTCCTAAATCCTAAAATACTCTAAGTGAGGAATAATTTCAGATGAGTGAATCACTTGATCATTTTTCTCTACTAAATGTTGTGAAATTCTCTGAGAGCTCTATCAAATGGACTTCAATTAGCATCCTGACAGATATGGTTAAATAATGATATTATTTTCTCTGTACTGTATCATATTACAACTTAAGCCGCAGTTTAGAAGTTTTACTTGGCGTAATGTATTACTGTATATATGATGTGATTGCAATGGAGTTGTGAATAAAATTAGAAGGTATCTAAATCGGTACCTATTTTATTTAATATACTAGTTCAGTAAAATTGTTTAACAAACGATTCATGCACAGCACCCTGCATGAGACTTCCAGCATTTCAAAAGAGAGCATTTGGATCCTCATTTAGAGCACTTTTTATTGTCTTGAATGGGTCTTGAATGGGCTTTAGACAAGTTTTTGTCCTTATACAGGCCTTTCTTTGGTGTACCTGTAAAATTAGTAGTCTCTTCATTCTATATTTTCACTCTCATTTCTTAAATGTGAGATTTTTCAGCTCATCAGAACAGTATCATGGGTGATCATGATGTATCTTCATTTTTTTCTAGATTTATAAGGCCAGTCATATATTCTTTAGGTACCTACAGTTAACTGTGACTTTGCCAGAACGTGGGACTTCATAAGTCTACAGAGAACCCAGTTTGTAATTGCTTCTTTCTTCTCTGTGGAACCCAAAAGAAAAAAATCAGAAAAAAATTTACATTTCTTTATGAGAGGTGAACGTCAGTGATGTAGTGAGTCTGAAGGAAGCAGAAAACAATTAGGTTAACAGCGTTTATAAAACATACTTCAGGATTCTCATTTTCTGTCATCTCCACTGGAATGTCCAAGATTTCCCAGAGTTAGAAAAACAGCCTAGTACATAAGCATATGGGGGAATATGCAAGTATGCATTGTTATATACATTGAATAAGTTCATAAACATGCAGCAAAACCTACTTTCCCAATGGTATTTGATTTATCTTGCAAGTAACTCAGAAAATGTTAGAAATATAATAAATCATTGCTTTCACAATTGCTATATGCTTCATACAATATATCTTCATACGATATATTTTTATGTAATTAATTACAATGCCTTCTACCCAAGATGTGGTTACATAGATTCTATGTCCAAAGAAGAGGGCACATTTGTGCATTTTCCATATCTAAAATAAAAGTAATAACTCCAAAATTCTCTATGCTGTTCATGACAATTTCTCAGATTGCATCTTGCTCATTTTTGTGATGTATGTCAATGATAATAATAATAGCTGGAAAAGCTCTAGGTTGTGCCTCATAAAAATAAAAATAAAAAGAATATCAGATTGTGCATTTTCTTCGCNCCTTTCATTCTGGAGAATGAAAGACTAACACAAGTTACTGACTCAAGGCAGTCTAAGAAGAATAGTAGTTAATTTTGTTTCTGACTTATTATTCTACAATAGAACGAACAGTCCACTTCCATTTCCTCCTCCTTCCTCCTCACTCTTGCATGAATGCTTAGTGCAGAAGAACAGAAGAGGGAAGAAACACTCTGTATATCCTGGCTCCTATTCTAGCTACCTGCATTTTAATAAGCTATTGAATACAGCAAAAGTAGAACCATTGGAGAAGTATCACATGCCCTTGTCATGCTGTGAAATGTAGTGTTTAATCCTGTAAACTACAATAAGTCATGGAAATTCCTGGTCCTTTATTAAAATAAAAGAATAATGATGTATCTAGAAAATACATTGCTGGCAGTCAAGACAAGCAAAGTGACAATAAAATAATAAAAAAATAATTTCCTGGATTCCAGTGTAGCTAGCTTTAAAATGTCTAAATAAATGTTCTGTATGTGTGCTTGAACAGCTTATTTTAAAATGTTTTGCCTCAACAAAGTATAGGTAGGCATATGCTACTTTTCTGTTCATTTTAGTTTTATCTTGTTTCCTCATACAAAACATCGGCAATTTGTTCTAGTTTAAGCTTGTAACAGTGCTGCAGAACACAAAGAATAAATGACAGATAGATAGACAAGCTGTGTAATTTACTTATAATTACTGTCTGAAGGAAGTTCTTTAATGAATACATTTCTAAAAGATCCATAATAGAAACAACAGTTCAAAAAACAAAAATAAAAATACTATTTTTCTATTAGCTGTGTCATATCTGGGTAATTACTCCACAAGATGTATGATACATACCTATTACATCCAAATACTGGGAAAAGAAACAACACACACATGCACGCAATAAATAAAAGCAACAGCAACAACAAATGCAGAAGCTTTTTTAATATTTGAGCTGGATTTGCCCTTCAATAAGGCAAATCATGCCTGACAAATTGGGTTGCATTCTTTGATGGGATAGAAGCACTGATAGATAAGGGAAGAGCAATTGACTTCATCTGCCTGGACTTGTGCAAAGCATTAGACACTGTTCTCTACAACATATGTCTCTCTGAATTGTGGAATCATGGATTTGACAGGTGGATCACTTACTTGGTGAGTAAGGAATTGGCTGGATGTTTGTATTCAACGAGTTGTGGTCAATGACTTTATGTCCCAGTAGAAACCAGTAACAAGTGGCATTCCTCAGGGATCAGTACTGGGACCAGCATAGCTTAACAGCTTTGTTGATGACATGGACAGTGGGATTGAGCAGACGTTCAGCAGGTTTACAGACAACACCAATCTGTTTGGTGTGGTTAACACTGAAGGAAAGGAATGCTATCCAGAGGGACCTCGAGGCAGAGGAACAGATGTAAGAGGTGGGCCCACGTGAACCTCCAGAAGTTCAACAATGCCTAGTGAAAGGTTCTGTGCCTAGATTATGACAATCCCAAGCACAAATACCCAGGTGGAGAATGAATTGAATTGGAATTACATGGTACTTAAATTCCTATCCAATTCAAGCCATTCAGAGATTCTCTGATTCTTGGGAACCTCGGAAAACTAGACATGAACAAACCTCTGCTTCTGAAGATGAAGATATGAAAACTGGATAAAATATCTTAATGTTTATGAATTTTAAATTATGTATCAAACTTCATTTAAAAAGCATTAAGGAATTGGAATACTCTAATTCTCTCAGCAGCAGATTCTCACACAATGAATATTATTCCACAAAATTTTCTCTTTTTTGTAGTGTCATGCCTATATTGTGTTTTTTTCAGATAAATATCAATGAGATTATCTTTCAAATTCTTTTGCTTATGTCTAGTAATACAAGGAAGCCTAAAATAATAATGAGTACTCAGGGAGATTCCTGTGTATAAAGAAGTTCTCAACCAGTGCAGAGCAATCCAAAAAGAAAGGTCTTTATAAGCTTAAATATGTATGTGCTCTAGGCTGAATTTAGACGAGTGTAGTTACTGGACCTGCCAGTGCTCCTCTATTGATGCGCAATTCTTACAAGTTATACTCAAACAGTCTAGTTTACTGCAGCCTAAAAACTGCTTTAAAGCCAGTGTAAAAGTCCTTGAAAACATAATATTTATCACTGTGGTTGACCATTGCAGCTGCAGAGAATAACACTAGGGTGGAAGAGCTTTTCTTTCGTTGATTTCTTCACTTTTTAATAGAAAATAATTTAATAATCTGTATGCATTTTAATCATGTAGCATGCTGTTTTCACACTGAAGCTTATCATTCAGCAAACAGGAAATTCATATGAAGCACTATGTCTTTGAAACTAAATTTCTGATGGATTTCCCTTAGAGAACTGTTAGGTGGTAGCGTAATTAGAAATATAAAATAGAACGTTTATCTAGATTAACCCTTATTACAAAGAGAACTTGTCTCTTGGCCAGGCACTTATTTATTAATCAGATCCTGCAAGCATATTTTAAATGAATAGTCAAGAAAAAGTCCTGTTAAATGTCATTTTGCTTTTACCAGGTGAAGTTCTGTTTGTTCCATCATCAAAAAGCAACCTAATTAACTCATACATTATTCCATAGCCCTTCAAAATATAGCAAGAATGCAAAAGCTATTCAGCTGAGCTAAGGCAAGGGAAATGAAATTTTGAATTAGCCATTCTTTGTGAAAACATTCAAATAAAGCCTGAAAGTTTCGGAACCTTCACTGCCCATTAAATTTGATCTTTACAGAATCTAGTCCCTGCTCTATGAAGGAAGGGTACATTAAGCTCTTGTATTCTCACCTGTACTGAACAGAGAATGAATCATAAATCAAAAAGTGATGACCCAAGTAGTCTACTAATTTGGATTTCTTTATTCTTGCACAGCAGTAGGCTAATGATCCAGAAGGTAATCCCCACAGTAATCCATTTAGCTATGGATAAAAGGAGACCCTCAGCCCCCCATCGTCACTGGCACTATATTTTAGCATTATTTTTTAATATACATGACCTAAAAACAGAAATGAGTGCTTCCATGGATCTCTTCCTTCATCCTTTTGAAGCATTAGTACAGGTGAGAGGCCAATGTGTAACATGTATCACTCATCACTTGCAGAGCAAATCAAAGGACATACGGATCTCTCTATACTGATCTCCTTGATAGCTTTGTGGCATTTTGCTGAGAATGGGCATTTCCCCATATCCCCTTCTTTAGGCCGGCAGAAGCCAGCAAAGATCCATGGGTTCTTCCATCCACATCCAGCTGCTCTATACTGCAGATGATGAAAGAATAAAACAAGGAGAGTATTTGTCATCTCCTATGGCTGAGGGATTAAAGAAGCCGAATTAAAATAAAAACAAAAACAGGCTATATCCACGTAAAAAGATTTATTCAGAGATCTAGTTGGAACCTTATAACAATCTGGATGTATGCTTGTTTAAGAATCTAGTTTTCTTTTGCATGCACTTTAGATTGGATTGAGTGGTTCACCATCCACCTGCCCCAGAAAATCTATCAATCATCTCATTTCATGTGCTTGGTGATTCTACTTCCTCAGCTTTTGGAAACTTGGAAATGTTTGAGAAGCAAAAATAAAAACTAAAAAAATAATTAAAAATTAGTGTGACTGAAAAGTCTACTCTTCCAAAATCCTCACAGCACTGGGCCTTAACATTGCTGATCACTTCAATTGAGAAGAGATGTTCAAAGTCACCTGGTAATTCTGACTGTGAAAATAAATCTGTTAAGCTTTATTTTAGGAGTGTCAAGCTCACTCTGGAAGATGATCCTACTGGTCTTGGGGCTCCAGCATAGTCTGGGAAATGCGGAGCCATTTGCCATTTATCAGATGAGACAAAATTGACTTTGTTTCTTCAGCCTAACAAAACAAAGTCTGGGAGCTGAATGCAGCCTGTAAATTAATCACGGAATAAAACTTCACGAGAAGAGTAATGGTACTCTTATGCTGAGGATGTTAGGACAGTAACAAATCGTTCATAAGGCATTTGTCAAGCATCCAGGCTGCCATTTAGAACGCAGCTTCCAACAAGGACAGCTACTAGAGTCAGAAACTGCCAAGTTACGGCAAGACAGGACAAGCATTCCAACTGTGTTCCTGGCATAGTTCGTTAACGATTGTACTTGCGTAATATAGGCCCTCTGACAAGAATGGGCTCTCTCTTTGTTCTTAAAGCAAGAGTCTAAACTCTACAGGAAACAAAAGCCACATATAAACTATTTTATTAAAAAATATAGCACCTGTTTCTGGTGATTTTTCAAAGAGATGGTATTTGCATTTCAACATTCATCAGTTTCTTTCTCTCTTTTTTATGTGGCTCAGTTCTCCAGAACAGAGTTCCTGCACTCTGGTTCCCAAATTCTTTGCCCGAAAGCTTTGTACACAGGCTGTGATGCACTGCTCTCAGAGGAATCACTAGCTGGAATTGACATAATCAGCACCAAATCTAGAATTATTCAAAGTTTTTAACCAAGATTCAGTCTTTTTGCATAGATGGCATACTCCAGCCAGAAATTAGTTTTCTATTTCTAATGCTAAACCAGCTTGTCACCAGGCAAGCAATGCATTTGTGACTGTTCCAAAGCCGAATGAAAGAAAGCTGAAAATACTTCAGTTGCCTGAGCCAGTAGGAGAAGCAGGAGGCCATCCTTCCTGCTGGGTGCATCTAAGGAAAGATCAGCCTTCTGCTCCAGTCACAGACAAATGTAAAACATCCAGTGGGAAGTTAGGGGCTACCTGTGAGCAAGACAGGGAGCTTCTGTAAATCTTTTTGTTGAGCCAGTCCTCTGCAGTACACATCATTACCACAGCTAAGAGCTATTACATTGGTGAGCCTGTCTGTTACATCATAAAATTTGTTTCTATTGCATCCCAAAAACACATTCACATATGAGCTTTGCAAGACAAAGGTGAGAGTATCAACAAAGGCTAGGAAAGCTTGTGCTACATGAAGGATGATGAGAAAATAATGAAAACAGAAGCAATGGAAGCAATGGAAAGAATATATAGTATTATGGAAGGCAACAGCCTTCTCCCTCCACCTTTCCCCAGTGCCTTGCAAGCAAGTTACAACTCCTCCTAAAAAGCTTTTTCTGAGGAGAATCCTGTATTCCTATACATTAAGTCATTCCTATGCTTAGCATCCAAGTTATGTATTTTTGTATTTTTAAAAAGAAATTTTGTCTTACACTTTCACGTTCAAAAAATTTTTGTAGTCCTCTAAACCCATTTAAAATATCAGAGGAGTTTTATGGGCTTATTCATTTATTTTTAATGTGTTTTACTGAGTGTAGTCTTAAAATATTTTGTTAGCATTTGTAATTATCGGGGTGTTATAAACAATTCTGAACAACGCTCTTGAGTCAGTTATGATTGTACATGTGCACAAATGCATGAAAAGCTTCTCCATGGAATTCAGGACCATGGTTGGTGAAAATGCACATAAGGTGATTCCTTCCCTGTTTTTAAGAGTATCGTGTCTGAAAATCCAACACCATTCACTAACACAAAATATTCTATTACCTACAGTTACAGTTATTCTTATCCTGTGCTAGAAGAGAAATTCTGGAGAAACATAGTGAGACATTGTCTTCACAGTTGTATTCCTTCCTCTTGATTGGTTGCATTCTCTCTGCCTGTGATGATCTTGAAGTGCCCTGTGTATTTACTTTCCTCCAAGCATTCCCCTTGGCACTGTCTTTGGAACTGCCCTTTTTTTTCTCATCGTTAATGCAACTCTATGCATTCCACTGCTAAGACATTGTGCAGGTGGGTCATAAGACCAGTGGTATGTCAAGACATTGACAGAATGAAAATTTGTCTTATTCAGTACAACTTTGTGACATTCTCTCTATTTTTATCATTCAACCTTACCACAGCCTATGGAGTTGAAATGAACGATGTTACATCTTCTACAGTTAACTAGTGTACATGTATGGACTGGAAATTATATCCCCTGTAGAATGTCAAATGTTGCTATGATAACTTCTGAACTGTACTTTGACACTAATACCAACTAGATTTATTTTCCTGAGGGTCAGTATCTCTCCATTCTGTTAAATTATGCTAAGATGCACAAAATGTATCACGGCAATTAGAATGCTTCTATTTGCTAATCCACTGAGGGAGACTTCATGTTATTATTTTAGTTTAGGTACTGCTACGGGAGCACCAATTTTACATTTTACCGTCTGTAGTTTCCTTGTAAGTACTCTTTTTTTTTTTTTTCCTGAAACCCACTCCATCTCTATTATAGCATAAAAAACATATTCTAAGATTCTGTACTTTCCAAGGGAAACAAAATATTGAGCAGATTAAATATTAGACATGGAAGACAAGCTGTTTTACTAAATGTCTTATTGCCAAACTCAGAATAAACAAATAAAATTTAAAGATTTTGGAATCAGGGGATCAAAAGTCTGATCACTCCAATGTTGGTTACTTTAAATTAAGCCAATGAATATTGTGTATATCTTAATAGAAAGCTTCGTGTACTAATTCCATATATAGCTTTGTTTCTTTGTTTCTTTTCTTTTAACTATTTATTAATATTTCTAAATATACTATCACAAAAGTCCTAACAAAATTCAAACCACATTAAATACTACAGCATTCACCTACTAGTAAGCCTCAAATATTTCCAAAGCCACTTTTCCACTCAGATTTTCAGAATGAGATAGGAGTGGACAACTTTTAGAAGACCAGTTTTCAAGTGAAGACCTTAAAATCACATGCCTAACTTTTGTGAACCTTGTGAACTTCTGTGAAACCAGCTTAGGCTAAAATCTATTCTGGAAAATCTTCGTAGAAATAGTAATAATAACATCTGATCTGTGCAAACTGGTTTTCACTTTACATGAAGCTAGCAACATTCAAAAAATTTTCAAATTGACAGGCTACAAATTTTTGAGAACTTTTCCCCATAAATCCCAAATTTTATCACACGTGAAGGCTCCATCTAAATGAGAACAATAAACTATAAATTTTGTCTCTTTCTAGGAGTGGGAGATGGGTCACAGGAGTGCTATGGCTTGTATCATTCATGAATATGCATTTTATAAGTTGCACATGCAGTGCTGCATAGTTTCCTTACTGCAGGGAGTAAATAGTTCCTTAGAACATGATCCAACTACTAAAATCTAGAATTTTAATAAAATATAGATGAATTCTGATTACTTAGCTGCAAATTTCCAGTTTCTTATTAAGGTATGATACTATAAATGTAAAGTAATGGGGACTGGAGACTTACTTGCTTTATCTTTGTAATATAACTGAACAATCTTCATAGCATACTTCAGTTAAAATATCTTCCTCCAATATTGTAGATTCAGCACTTACTGGGACCTCTACTCTTTCACATAATTGTAGCACTGATTCAAACTGGTAATGGTTTGCCACGGTAATAAAGTGATTTATCCTCCATATATATTGAAAGTTATACTAATTCTGAAAAGAAATAATAAAGAGTCTTCAGATCCTTCTTAAATTTAATGAATAATTTCATCATCAAAGCTACAGACAGCTAAATGTAGAATCAATGACTTTGGGCATCAAGTGAGTCAAAGGACAGCATTCTTTGCATGCTTTGGCAGTTCCAAAGCTTAGCATTCGTCACTAAAAACAATTGATACGTTCATGGTCTTAATATAAATTCTATATTTTGAACTACTGAAAATACGAATAAAAAAGAATGATACTGTTAGAGGTCAACTAATTTGTCATTCTTTTTCATTTCTGCTAACTGTTTAGTAAACCTCTAGAAAAGCATATTGTTTCAGAGACTTTGGTAATGAAGCTTTAAGACATTTCACACATTCTTTTGCTCAAATTTTTATACTTGTTTAAGAAGATATCTGCACATGCACATGTTTTATCATATGGGCTTATCTGAAGCTGTATCACATCTAAAATAAGCCAAATAACTAGTAATGATGGGCTCTTTTCAGCTGTGCGCTCATTTTCAAATCAATTTATTGAAGTAAAGGATTTACAGCATATGGACTTACAGACTTCTCACTTGTTTAACTGGCATCCATATGTACAGCTTTCAGTAGAGAACTCTAGAATAGTATTTACAATGTAAATATCAACTTTTATTACATAAGAAACAAATATATCACAACTTTCACTTCACAACATATTTGTTCTGGTTTGATGACTAAAGTCATCTCTTTGAAATACTATGTGGAACTCAACTTGTTCTTGTTGAAGAGTTTTCTAGGTGTCCTTCAGAGGTCCTGAAATGCAAAGGAGAAATGTGTTTTAATAGACGCTTCGGTAAGTTATTGCATCATGAGGTGTATAAAAGCAAACAGCAAACGAGAACTAACAGCTGACAGAAAACAATTTTTTTTACTTAGAACTGACAAGTTTGAGATGGGGCTCCTGGTGGGAGCTTGATAAACCTTGCAGCCAGTAGATAAGGTTGTAGGACCAACAATAAAGATTGAAGGATTAGACAAAATATGGTACTGTGTGTTGGCCTTTAGAAGGGTATGTAAATTCAGGTTCCTTGATACGCACTCCACTAATAATTGGGCACTACAATAAAATGATCAGTAAGCGTAAATACTAAATTTTCACCGACAGAGAGATCTGGGTCATCAGTATAGCTGATGAAAAAGGAAAGGATTGAGAATAATTCCAGGAAAACACACCGTGCTGGTATTCTCTCACACTTAGTCAATGCCAGAAATTTTAGAAGGTGCTTAATACAGAAGCAGATAGTCTGGGAATAATCTTGTGTATAAAGAACATTTATTTTCTGAATCTCAGCAATTAGAAGTATTCTTGTTCCTTGAAGCATAAGCAGTTTTTGTCCTTTCTAATATTTGGAATCTTTAGAGGAACTGCCATATATATGTAAAGGGAAAGAAAAATTTCTTTCAGTCTCTGAAAGAAACAATTTGGAAAAATGTGGTTTTTTTTCTCTGAAAATATTGTCTTCAAAATTACATTCTGTTTATTTGTTTTTCACTTATTTATAGCCCAATCATCAATATTTTAATACATTTGAGAATAATAGGCCTGATTCAACTTTACCTTACCCTTTCGATTTTATGTCCCTGTGATACAGAAGGATCTGTGTTTAAGTAAAAAGCAAAAACCGTTTGTGAACGAGCTTTGAAAAATAGTAATAGCTAAATGTAAAACTGTAACTGCAGTATTTGCATGCCAGATGAAATACATGCAGCAGACTTCAGATTGGAGTCAAGAACTTTTTTAACACCAATGTTTCACATTGCTTATCCTCTTAGTTCTTGGGCAACTCTTAATGAGATAGGTTATGTTAAACAAAATGTGCAGCCTTTTTTTTATTTAAAAGAAATATCATTGAGTTTGTTCTCTGAAGAAATAATAATCTTTGTAATTAAAAATGAGTTAATTCTGATCTTAAGCCACAGTGCCCACAAGTTGAAACACCCAAGTGAATTAGGTACATTATTAACAGTGCCATTTAATTAGGAACTTTCAATAACAGCAATCATGGGGTAGTTTAATTATTATTATTAAAATTATTATTATAGTCACACACAATCCCTACAGAAACAAGCAGCATTTCATGGAACATGGCTCTTTCTGCTTTTCTTATAGGCCATATTTGATGCATGAGTGATCTCTCTTTATGGGTAAAGTTAACTAACAGCAAAAGAAAAGAAAATCTGGGCGTACCAATGGGAGGTGGCTCAGCAGTTCATCTACTGAAACATCATCATAGTTTTCTGAAAAGGAAGGTTCGAGAATTTCTGCTTCATCTCGAAGTTTGGCTGGATTTAACTCTTCCTGGCTGTTGTGGATCAGAAACATGTTTTACTGTCTTCAGAAGAAGAAGCAAACAAGCAAACAATGCCATATTCTAACTGTAGATATAGTACACATTGTTAAACTTATATGGAAGTTACAAATCATATGAAATAGCATATTTAAAAAGTGAAGGGGCATGACACTTAAAAGAGGTGGTCCAAATGTGTGAATATGCAACAGAATACAAGCCCTAAAATATATAATGGCACTTCTCACCTATACTGACTAGGATGCATATTCTTTTGGGGACTTCTAAATTTTCTGTCATTACAAGAAGATAGAATTTCAACAAATTGTGTGTTTTCCTTAAAAAAGTTGTTCATGTTCCATAGTTTTCCATTTTTTTTTCCTTTAAGAAAATTAAGAATTTTAATATATATATATAAAATTAAGATTATTCCAGAAGCTTTTTAAGATTGCCAGATGCTATCTCTTTATTATTTTACTCTAATCTGATTGTAGCATCTGTTTCAGTCTGGAATAAAATGCTGTCTGTATTTGAAAACCAGGTTATAATCTATGTTAAAAAGTCATTAACACTCACCATCTTTCTTTGTCCTCTTTGTATACATATGTAGACATATATACATAAATATGTGTATACAGGTATAAATCATAAATCTTATGCTTCCCATACAGCTATGGGAAATAAATACATATTTTCTCTCTTGTGGTACCTTCGTTTTCCAGTTAGAACTGAGTTTAAGTATTTCTTCACAGCCATTTGCTTTCGAAAGCGGCTGTAGTTGTCAGTGAAGACAGCATCAGAGTGGCGTTTGACAGGGCTGTCCTGGGAGCTGGCAACATGCAACAGTCACAATGGGAAAAATAACAGACAATATCAGTTTAAAAGAAGATATTATTAAATGAGTGAAATAAACTTTATAATGTTAAATAAATCAAATTTTTCATTTTAGTGTTCAGTTCCAGCTATGAATTTGGATCTTTCTGCTCTTGAAAAGAAGTCACTGCCTCTATTGCTTATTATGCATCCTAATAAAAGGAATAAATTCTCAGTCCTCAATGACCTCTAGAGACTTCTGTTAAATGAGTTCAGTAGGATCAAGTGGTTGAATAGGAAATTCGCAACTTTCTCCTATGTATTCTCATAGCAACCATTATTATTTTTTAATAAACTGACTTATTCTAATTTCTTTTATTCCTGTAAACCTATTTCAGTTCAATATAAAGGCAAGAACTGGTTTAAGTCACTGTAATCTCTTAAAGGGCTTGGCCACAATTCATATTGAACTCCATGAGGACTGAGCCTTCCTCTGAGGAAAGGAGGAGTGTAACATTGCACATACAGCTGCAAATATTGTTTTAAGGAGGTATTAGAAGACAAAACATCCTTAGTGAAATCCAGACTTGGAGGCTTAATTTTGATGCATAATCTTGCGAAACAAGGTCCTTTTCTGTTCTATGTTTCTTTGTGGCATAAGAGAAACTGGCACTATAGTTTTTGGAACAAAGGCAGAATTGATACAAATGGGTAAAAATGGTGAACCTAATTTTCACTCAGCTTTTGAGCATATGAAGTACACTCTCATAGGAACTATTATATTGGGTCAGATCAAAGTACCATATTATTATATTCCCAAGAGTGCTCAATAGGTGCTGCTTAGAATATGAAAGCAAGAGAATTACAGAATGATCCTTATCAGCACCCCGAGACCATTGGTTTATGAGCAGCCTGGCCGGTAATTCGTCTGCAGACCCAACTGTCTACCAATTTGCCTCATTTGTATCCTTCAATACATATCTCCCACAGTGCTCTGGCAATGCATTCTATGATAACAAAAAAAAGAAAATCATCCCATGTTGTTGTTACTGTAAACCAATCGTTTCTTTATTTCATTGAGCATCACCCTGATGTTGTGTAACCGCTGAATAATCAATCATTTTCTATTTACTTTTGCCAGTCATCCACCAAGCTAGCAAAATTACCACCAGAGGGGGAAAAAAGAGATAATTGGCACAGTAATCATTATAACATTGCCACTATTTATAAGCAGTTATGTACAGTGTCTATTGCTATGTCCTTCGCAGCTGTATCAGAAATAAATAGTAATGTATTCATTCAGTAACAAAACCCACAAAGTTGTCAATAGGATTTTCAGCTCCCCATTATATCAATTGCCCTTTCATTTCCTCTAATGAGAACATAGTTACAGAAGGGTAAAAAATTCCCAATGAAGCCAGCTACAGAAAAACTCTGCCTAATGCAAGTGTCACCTCACCTAACTCGTTTTCTAATAAGCGAATGCAGATATCTCTTCACAGCAAGTTTAGCCAAAAGATGGCTGTAGACACTGGTGAAAATTCCATCAGCATGCCTTGCATTTCTGAAATGGACAATAAATAAACTCTACAATACAACCTGGGTTTATATCACCTTGATAATGTTCATTTTGCAAACATACTGCTTTCCTTATCTATTGTACATATTAAATTAAGCTAATATCATAGAACAACTTCCAGATTTTCAGAATATATTGTTTTCATCCATCTTGGGAAGTGAATGAGCTCATCTTGTCAGAAAGACAATGCAATCAACATTTCTGCAGACGTTCCTTCTGCTACCAGTATTCAACCAGAGGCCATGGTTGTTTTTGTTTTGTTTTGTTTTGTTTTTCTCTGTAATTGATTCTTCCTTTCCTAGATCTGCTTGAAAATGTTACTGATCTTCTGGCATAAATCAAGCAATGCATCACCGTTTGCACTTATGATTATAAAAGAAACTCACCTATCAATGATTCTGGACAAATCAAAATAGAATTTCTCATTTTCAGGTAATGTGTTCTGCAAAATGTCTGATTCAGACTTTAAGGACCCATGGGCATGGTCAGATTCACTGGCTGCATCAAAGGGTAGTCTGTTTCCCAGTCTAATGGAGAAGAAAAGCAATGAAGTACAGTTGGCTGGAGATATGCAACAATTCACTGACACTTAACATTCCAGCTTGTGGCAAAATACACATCTACCTACTTCTTTAATATGCAAAGCATTTTGAAGAAGTTTGTTCAAAACAAAATCACTGTCAGGTATAATTCATGTGCAATGATAGTGCAACTGACGTAACAGATCTTCCTTCACATATGTTCAAGAAATATGTTTTCATTATGCACAGTTACCTCCAGTGAACACAGCAATTACAGTTCAAGTGACAACTGTGAGGCTTTACACAACATCTCTATTTTATATGAACAACTGCGTTATTGCCCACCTCCACCCGTACAAAGTGGAAGGAGTTATGTGAAGTACTTACCCTCCAGCTAAGACCTAAATCGTGCATCGGAGTGCATATGAAACAGTTCTTAGGCCTTCTTTATAGGAAAGCAAACACATCCCCCCGAACTTCAGATACGAAGTGCGGTCATGATTCCCTAAGACTGCTTTACTCTCTGCTGTTTCATTTGCTAGTTACAAGTTAAAAACTGATCCAAACCTCTAAAATATATCACTGCAAATGCTCTGCATAACCTGATTTACATTTATTTCACATCTTCATAAACTGCTTTTCCATGTGATATGTTACATTCTACCAAGGACATTCTGAATGCCTGGCAGTTGTTTGGTATCAGATGTTTCTTCCGCCTGCTGCTGTATTCCATTGCTGTGCTAAACCCCAGTGTGTGCAAAACTCACACATGAGAACTAGAAAAGATTTCTGCCCTTCTGATTTGGCAGACACTATAACAGTTGTGTTACTTACGTATTTGAGGTGCTTAAGACCCCTCTGATCAAAATAGCAAAGCTGTGTCTGTGTAAAAATAACCAACCCTATCACAAGTCTTGGAAATAATTCACTGTACTCTCCTGATACATTACTCTCCTATAGGCTTTTTTTTACTTGCATTCCTCTTACATGTATGTAAAAAACACTTTACACCACCTGACTTAATCTAGTTAAATAACTAATATAAACTTCTGCAATTCAAAGCATGCAGCATTCCAAAAGTATACATCAGTCTGAGCAGATCACTTGCCTTCCTTCAAGATTTGGGAAAAAAAGGTGAATTTTTTCCCTACAGACGTCTGTGCTTTTGTGCTTTTATCTCCCAGCTAGGAGATAACGGGGCTTTCCCATAAGGAAGGCTGCCCGTGTCGGCGGACACCCATCACCCCCCACACCCCTCCGCCCGCCCCGGCCCCTTACCGCGGCACAACAGGGAAGGCGGCGCCCCGTGGGGGCAGCGCTCGCGCCCGCCAGCAGAGGGCGCTGAGGAGGGCGAGGGCGAGGAAGAGCGGGGAGGCGCCGCGGTGCTCCATGACCGTCACCTGCGGAGGGAACAGCGCAGCAGTCACCGCCCGCACCGCGACCGGCCCCGAAGGGACGGAGACCGCCGGCAGTGGGGTCAGCCGAGCTGATGGCGGCCGCTTGCGGAGGGCAGCAATGCCCGGGACTTAGCGATTAAGAACCCCCCAAATTAATTAATAAATAGACAGATAGATGGATATGTATATGGTAAAAAGGAAGGGCATCTCCCCTGCTACCCAGCCTCGCACCAGCCAGACGGCTGAGTTGAGAGCGGGCAGAGTTACTCACGGAGCCTCGAGTCCGTCGGTGGGGATGCTCCGGAGGGCGCTCCGCTGCGCTATGGGGACGGCGCCGTGTCCCGCTGCGCGGCTGCCGAAAGAACGGCTGTCGGGGTGCGGCGGCGGAGAACGGAGGGCGATGGGGACGAGGTGGAAGAGGAGAGCTCCGTCCCGCCGCACGATCTGAGCTGCCCACCGCGCCGCCGCGTTTTATAGCGTTTACACGTTTCTGCTTCCGAAGGAGCAATCACGTTACTTGGGAGACGTCACCCTTCCCAAGGGGATGGCCGCTTTGTTCAGGACAGTCAGAGACTTATATTTAATTCATGAGCAGCCGCGCATTCTACCTCTTCTCCCCCGCCCCCCAGTTATTTGATTGCCATTAATGAGTTAGTTTTGTGAGGAGCAGGGCCCCGTCGGCAGCGCGGTTTCGCCTCGCGAAGCACGAGAGCAGCAGGATGCTCCGGGGAGCACCGTGCCCCGCGACTCCTGGGGCTGACCCCCCAGGCCTCGTCTCTCCGGAGTGCCGCCCCGCGGAGCCCCCTGCCCCAGGGCTGCTCCTTCCTGCGGCCGGTTCTCTCTGTCCCTGTCCCAGCACCGTCCCCGCCGGGTCCCCGCCCGTCGGATGCGTGGTGCAGAGCCTTAGCACCAGGTCTGCGCTGGAGGGAACAGATTTTAAGCACCAAACACCATTCTTGCTACGAACTTCAGCATTTTTTATCTTTTTNCTCTGGGCATGGTGAGAATTTCTGTCTTTATTAGTGAGACATCATGTCAGCTTTGGTGATTTTGAATGGAAATTGGGAAATTTACTCTTATATGAAGATGCTCTTCTTTCTGTATGATGGATTGGCAAGGAAAAAAACCCACAACTTGGTGAAACTATTCCCCCTGAATCACACCTTTGCTTTTAAACCAGATGTTCAGGTAGCTCTGAGCTTTCCTGTTAGCTGGGCAGTAGTAGACAAAAGAAAAATGCATGCAAACATCAAGGTATAAATAATCTTCTTTTAAGGCTAGCCCTTATGAATCAGTCTACAGTGTCCAAAGATATTTCCACCTTCATCAGCTAAATCCAGAATATATATAACTTCACATTTTAATGTGTATTTTTTTTTCCTTGAGCTTTTCCTTGCCTATCATCCTCCTGGCCAGAGGTAACGGTTGTACCTACTCCTTGCAGACGATTTCACTCTTTGCTCTTACTTCTCACAAGTTTCTTTGTTTCATGCCTCGCTAAAGCAGGCTCAACGGCGAGGATTCTGCGATGCTTAATCGCATTTTCTAATTCAGTTACATAAAAATTAAGTGAATTAGATTAAAAATGCCTGGAAATTTGTTTCTCAGATGACAGCTGTGACTAAAACCAGAGTTCCTGCACCAGTCTAATTTCAGGAAAATTTCCCCTTGTTACTATATAACTAGAGGTCGAAGAAGCAACTCAGCGCGAGAACGGCTAGAAGAACATCAATAGCCCCGCGTTCCCCCCACCCCCAGATATCCAGCTAAGGTGTTCGGGCGTAGTGCTGCATGCACCACCTGGCGAAGTTCAGTGGACTTCACCCAAGTGCTTGAGACACGAGAGGAGAAATCCGCCTCCTGGGCGCCGTGTTGAAGCTCAGAACAAAGATGCTTCAAAGGTTGCTGCTGCTCAGCCCGGCCCGGGGGGGGGAAGCCTCCCATGGCCCCGCTCCTCCACCCGCCCGGGGCTGAATGCGGCCGCCATCCGCCGTGGGAAAAGCCCAAGCTCAACCTGCGGCTGGAACCAGAGAATCGTATTTTTCTTTTTAAAGTTTTCTTTGAGCTTGCTCATTTCAGCTGAGGCAGGAGAGAGATGCAGTCAGGCTTCTTGCGGGCTGTGGAGCCTGGGAAGAAGGGGAAGCTCCGTGTCTGCTGCTAAGGGCTTTGTGAAAAGCAAGTGTGTTCTCAACTGCTATGTATGTGCTATATGGGAAGCTGCATGCTGTGAAGAAACGAGCAGTTTTCACTGCCAAAGAAAAAACAGAAATTGAGAATCACCAATACTTTTTTAGTACTTCTTTATCATACTATACGATACCATACCATACTGCACCATGCCATACCATGTCATACCATACCATGCCATATCATACTATGCCACGCCATGCCATACCATACCATACCATGTCATGCCATGCCGTATCATGCCATATCCATTTATTTGGTATACATTTAAATCTGTTTTACCATATTTATTTATTTATTTATTATTTTTTCTTTTTTTTTTTTTTGACTGATATAAACCACATTGGACAAGAGAGTAAGCATGCTTTAAGGCTGGGTAAAACAACTTTCAGAACCCTACAGGTGGCAGTATTCCTGAACAAAACCTCTCTAGCCTCTTTCATGATCTGAGCTGTTTAAAGTGTAACTATTCTTAGAATACCATCTATTTTTCCTTTTCTACAGTCGGGAAACTGAGTCACAGGGAGAACAAGTGAATTTCCCATGTTTATGCAGGAAGTCTCCAGAAGACCCCAGATGTTTCAAGTACTTTTCAATTGCAATAATAATTATCTGCATTAACCTTCATCACCCTACTGTACTTACCACCTCCTCCTTGTGAATCAAGATAAGCTGAAGAGGAGATGATACACCCTTCTTTTTCCTTAGCCTTTCCTTTCATTTCTCCAGAAGATTTTCACAGAACGAGGTTTTAGGATGACTGAGATGGGTTTTGGGTGTCAATTCAAATTCTAGTCTTTTCCAATTTTTTTCATTGAAATTACAAACCATACTAATTCTGTGTCATTTTGAGTGTTTTAATAGGAGTAAGTCATTAAAAAAAAATAAAAGCTTTATAAAGAGGCAGATATAGAAAGCTTAATATAGGAGTCCCAACTGAATCCTCTACGTACCACATTCTACTGAAAGAAACTGTCCTTTCAGAACGGCGTCACTTGGACAATACTTCTTCGGAGCTTCTTAAGGGCAATAATCAAACACAGGCAACTCTCAGTCAAGTATTTCACAGTTGCTATTGAGGGAATCCTGGTGTGTAACAGCTCCACATCGATTGAAGTTTTTGTCTTTATTTCATGTTATCAATCATCTTTTAGTTATTCCTGCTTCTTTCTTTATTTTCTTTAACTTCCTACTGTACAAAACCAAGATGATGATTGAAAGTTTTGCAATACTTGGGAATGATTTCCCATTATACAGGACTGAAGAAAGAGTAAAAGTTTATCTGAAATCTTAACTTGCCGTTTATACACAAACCTGTCTGGTGCATGATATAGGTCAAGTATGACCTGAAAGAACTACTACTTCATTTGAGGGAATGAGATTAGAGAGTTTTTAGGTTTGGTAGTTAGATTTGATTATTCCTTTTAACATATAAATCTACTGAAATTTATAGACTAAATAACTCCTAAAGCCAAATCCTTAACTAAGGGAAATCTGCTTAGTTCTGTTAAGGACCTGCTTAACATTTGCCAGATTTATCAAAAAGAGAAATTACAGCCACAGTAAAAATACTGTTTTATTTTGGAGAAAAAAAAAAAAAAAAAAAGAAGAAAGAATAAAAGAGAGTTGTCGTAGAGCTTGCATATTATATCAGGAAAGGAAAGTTCTTCTGACTCATGAGCTCTGCCTCATGAATCGTTGGGTCTGAAGAATCTCCCTTGTGCATTACAGCTCATGTTCCTGTAGATGAGTTCAGAAATTCTGCCTTTGATCCCATAGCCATATCGCATTGATTCATGAGTTTTCAGAGCTTACAGAGCAGATCGATGGAGTACTACCATTCAGCTTTTCCAATTTCCACAAAAGAGATAACAGAAGAAATGTCAAGAAAGTGTACAAGAGGAGTAGAACATTAAAATAAGAAGTCATAAACTAATCTGTCCTTCTCTAATCCTTCAGCAGCATGACTAACATAACCTTCAATTTGTTCTCTCAGCACCCTGTTACCTTGCATGTTCCCACTTTCCTGTAAACATTCACAATCCTCAATACTACCTGCTTGGAAAAAAATGATGTGATCACATGCTGAATCTTGTATTCACTCCACTCAAAAGAGATTACTTCAAAAATGAAGTAATCTCTGGATACTTTTCAGGATAAATAGGAAAACCATCAGTTCATTCTTTTAGATAAGGTTTAATTCAAAAGCAGTCCCCGTACAATAGTACCTTCAGCCTGAGTCAGTTCTACAGGCTCAGAAATGTATTAGTAAATAGAATAAATAGCAGACAAATATTTTGCAATTGAAAATGCATGATTTCCTTCCTGTAACAGAAACATTCACCAGCAAAGTGCTTGTGCCCTCAGTTCCCAGGCCAGAAGGACATTGTGCTGGTGAACCAGGGAAGAATTCATTTCCTCTCTTGCTCATTTTGAACCATCATGTCACACATCCGCAGTGCAGAGTGATTAACTGTATTAAACTATAGTAACAAATTAGTCTACTTATACAAGTTTCTCCTATTCCAGGTATTACCTTCACATTGTGACTATGCGTGGTTAACAATTTCCAAAACCAGTTTTCAAAATCACTGGGACACTGGGATTATTCCCATGACTTCCAATCACTCCTCCATCTTTTATATTAGTATGTTTTGATGATTCACCACAAGCCATTCAGATTTCTTTTCCGTTAATATATGAGCATGCTTCATTAAAACTGCCTAGTTTTGATGAGCAATGAACATGAAAGGAGAGCTGTTGAATCCAGTGGTGTTCTCAAAGGTCTTCTCCCCTTGTCTAGCATGCCATCTATGAAAATTGCTATTGATTGTTGTTTAGTTGCATGTTTTCATATCTTCTGTTGCTCACTCTAAAGTGCAAGTTCAGCTTTGCAAAAAATATGGTTTTCTCCGGGTGTTTATACTGTTTGGCATGAGCTTGAACTACTGTTTCATGTTCATCTGGTTCATGACATTCACTTCAAAACCCGAAAAATCATATGGTAAAGCAAAGCTTGTCAGGAAGACAGAGTGATTTGTGGTTTAGTTATGTCAGGTGCTCGTTTTAACAAACTATGTGAAATATGTCCTATTCCTATCAGCAGTGCTATAAACTTCAGCAAAGGATCAGATGATGTTTTCTTTGCCAGAAATGTGACCCTCCATATTATTGCAGCTGCCCCAGCCCATTTGTCTCCTCTGAAAATCTAAAATTACCTCTTTGTATGTCAAGTATGTATATCTTCAGGATTCTTCAAGGTTCAGACTCAGCTTCTCATCCATATGCAGCTAACTCAAAGCAACATGTTTTCTTTCATAGAGTTTAGAAATTTTCCACATACAGTGATTTGTCTGTCTAAACAGGATTTTCTATAGTGAATCTTTTAAAAATAACTTTTTTTTTTGTTAATGATATTTCAATATTTGTCAATTCAGAGCAAGGTACTAAGAATTGCCTTTAAAACCTATGTCTCAGCATTTTCCTCATGCTTTCCCCCTTTTCACCTGTACTAAATAATATCCTTTTGCCTATAACTGTACAAAAGGAAAAGAGAATGGAAAAAAAAAGTCCATAAACCCTTCAGATTATTTATTAAAAGTAAAACCCATATAACAGCATGACAATAAAGCTCAAAATCATGAGACCAAACACGTCCAGGGCAGGTTATCTTAGGTTGATCTGCTGTTGCCACTAACCTTCTGGAGTAAGACTACAAGTTCACCAAAAGCTTGAATCCATTAAACTAGTGATGCTACTGGATAGAAATACATCCCTAGATGCAGACTAGCTGTTGTATGTCGCTTAATCTTCTTACTTTCTTCTAATACTAGCTGGAAAAAAAAAGAATGAAGTATCACAGAATCTTGTCCATTTATACATTTGTAACTAAATGACTTTAGACTTTTATAGGGTGCACAGTGTCTGTGCTGAAATGACTGTGATAGTTCTCTGATTTTGCAGAGATCCCATTTCCTGTGTCTAGTACAAGAGCCTAGTTCTAGACTGTGCACAAGGCCAAATTCTTTCTGTATTCCCCACTGAATGTTGCTACTATTGCAGTCCGGAAGCTTGTGAGAACAGACATATCATCTCAGGATATAGAAAAAACCACGTCAATTGAGATGGAAAGCACATTTTAAGATGTTAATTATGCCAGGATAACTTTATCTCTTAAACCGACCTAATCATCACAAGTTTTTTATCTACAGAGCTGAAAAAAGCAACAATCTAAATGCTATGGCAGAAACAAGCTAAAAATGCTTCAGTCTGAAGCAATTACCACTATTGTCTTCACGGAAAAAGAGCTGACAGAAGTTTTCTAAAATTGTCCATGTGTATAAAGGGTATAGTATAATGTACTGTCCTGTAGCACTACTCTAAGTCCAGTGTATGTTATTATGGCTGGGAAATGCCATATTCTTACATAGGCTGCTCCAAAAGTAATGTCTCCTATTTATTCATGTGGAAACTACGATTGATACAAAGAGCATAATAACACTGTTTGATAGAGCAAATTCTCAGATATAAAAAACTATTTTTCAACATAGTCACCACCATTAGCTATGCATCTTCACCAGTGATGAGCAAGAGCGTGCATGCCGCACTTGTAAACACCTGCACCAGTGGAGGTGACCCGCTGTCACTGTTGTCACTGCTGAAACTCACCACCCAACTCTTTAATGTGCTCACATCCATTGATTGGTCTCCAGAAATGTTCAGTAAGCATCAGTGAATGTCAATGGGTGCAATTTTTTTCTGCATGGAGGAATTCAATGACACACCTTTACTTCATCTGCACTTCCATGTCGCATGTCACTTTGTCATGTTGCTGCTCTGCTGCCATCTGTCGCATAGCAACAAAATATGATGGAATACTGATGGGAAGGTTCAACCTCTACTGCCATACCAGCAACATCCACCTCTGATTTTGCAGGCAAACATAATAAAACAGGAAGTATTATTTTCAGAGCAGCTCTCAGAACTTTGAGCACCTATGCAAAAAGAACTGATAGTGTTTTCAGTTCTATGGAATGATAATTTTAAAATGTTGCTACCTATTGCTTAGCAATGCAAGGAATCTTAGCCCTTTGAAATCTGCTACATTTCATACTGGAATTATGACAAGTCATTAATTTATAAATTACTGAACTATATGTGAATCTTGCTCCTTGTGACTCTGGCCCAAAAGTGCAGTTACATCAAAAGCAGCACAGTAAATATAACTATTTCTGTTATAACACTAATCCAGTGTGTAACTAGAGGATGATTTTTTTAAAATTTCATGATAGCAAATAATTATTTCCTATGAGGTTTAAGTACTACTACATTTCTCCAGGTCACATATAATTGTTTTGTCTTACCTAAAACATTTTCTGTTTTAATATAAAAATATTTTAGTATTGATTCCAATCCCCTTTCTGTGTATTTCAAGAATTTCAGTGGAATTCTCCACACTTACATCTTCCAGCGTGTGGTCCATTGCATCTGCTATTCTTTGATGATATGTTGGCCCGTGCTCTGACACTGCTCAAGGAAAAGACACTACTGTGAAAAACTCCGTTATTCAAAGCTGGATTTATTGGTTATCCATAGAAAAATTTCATCTCATTGATCTGAGAATTCCATGCACGTGTTCATCAAAATTAGGTTTGGAGAATAGAATATCACAAGAAAAGTAAACACCAACAGTTCCAGAGTTCAGTAATTTTCTGAAAGTTACCCAGAATTAGCTAGTAGATAACCAGAGCAATAAGTATGATGAAGAGCATGAGTAGATAAATAAACATTTCTTCATGCGATGTAGGAAAAAGTTTTTGTGTTCATTGTCTTTGTGAGAAGGGACTAAACTGCAAGTACTTCGGAGGGCTAACTCTGTCAGTATTCTAGTCATACATATCCTTCTCAGCACTCATTTTAATGAGAGACAAGACTGTATTTTATCACTATCTGGTTTAGAGTTCCTTTTCATTTCTCTATGAAAATATGAATATATTCGTTCATTAAGGCATAGGTGAAGTTTTCTGGTAGGTTGCCACTGAAGTGTTCTTCCAAAGCCTTGAGGCTTGGTTTGGGAAGACAGTAAACCTTTCTGAAGTTTGGAGACATCAGGAAGAATATCATTGTGCTATCACTCATTTGTGTTGCTGAAGGGCTCTTAAAGAGTAATGTTTCATTGGCTCAGAACAAGGTTTTATTGACCATTACCTGGTGAGAAGCTTAATTTAGATCAAACTCAGGTGGTCTGCCACAAAAAATAAGGCCAGACTGATACCGATTAAGATGGAGATATGTAATGGATTAACCAATTTGGTTGGTTCAATATTCTGAAAGTGTTTGTTTTGTTCTTTTTCTTTTTTCTTTCTTTTTTTTTCCCCTGGTAGAGATTGAAATACTTCTATCAACAAAGAAAACAAAACTAGGTGTCTATTTTCATTGTCAAGTATGCTAAATTTGGGCTTGTTGGATGACTATGGAGCTCTTAAGTTGACCACTGTGAAACACTAACCAGAGTAAATAGTGATTCACAGAGTTATAACTTCTTTGATGGTGGAATCAACTTAATGCTGACAGTAGGCATATTAGAGGCATGGAGGATTTGATTTGTAGGCTTAAACTCAGAAAATCTTCTCACTGAGGCTCATTATTTATTTTTTATCTACTGTCACTAGCACGATACTCTATATGTTTGTTTTTACAAACATAAGCTTTCAGCCTAAGGACATCATTAAAATAAAGCTAAGCAGTCAGAAGGTTCATGTCATTCAAAATTGGGTATGGGAAGGGCAGCAAAAGTCATCTGTCACAAGTATTCTTTCTTGCTCTTGTTTGAGAGATGTTCTCAGTTTGCTACCAGCTGCGTCAGCTCATTTGGGAGAGTAAAATAACATCTCTTTCTCTATTGATATTACTCAAGGAGTGTTGATATTTTTAACACTGAATTCAAAGAAAGCCTTCAGAATGAAAGGGTAACAGACTAGTTGACTTGATCAGGTTTATCCTTCTCTCAGAACTTGGAAGAAATAGGTGTTGGATGTCACCAAGCTGTGTTCTGCAGCCAACATACTGGAGGGAAGATATGCCATCCAGAAGGACCTTGACAAGCTTGAGAAGTGGGCCCATGCAAATGTCATGGTGTGCAGCAAGGCTCAATGTAAGGTTCTTCAAGTGAGTTGGGGCAATTTCAAGCACAAATACAGGCTGCACAAGGAGACTGAGCACAGCTCTGAGGAGAAAATCTTTGTCAATAAAGAACAGAATATGAGACAGCAGTGCACACTTGTAACCTGAAAGCCAAATGTATCTTGTGCTGCATCAAGAGAAGTGTGACCAGCAGGTCAAATGTAATTCTGACTGTTTCTCTCCTCTCATGAGACCCAGCCTGGTGTACTGTGTTCAGCTCTGGGGCCCTCAGCATAAGAAAGACATGGATTTGTTGGAGTGAGTCCAAAGGAAGGCCATGAGGATGTTCAGAGAGCTGGAGCACTGTGAAGTCAGGCTGAGAGATTTGAGATAGTTTAGTTTAGTTTAAATAAGTGAACCTCCAGGCTGACCTAATAGTGACCTTCCAATACTTAATCGGGGCCTACAGGAAAGACAGGGAGGGTAGATTTAGATTAGATATAATGAATACATTCTTTTCTGTGAGGGTGGTGAGGCACTGGAACAAGTTGGGTCCCGTGCTTAGGCTGCAACAACTCCAGGAATGCTATAGGCTTGGGGAAGAGTGGCTGGAAGACCATGTTGAGGAAATGGACCTGGGGGCACTGATTGACACTCAGCTGAACGTGAGCCAGCAGTGTGCCCAGGTAACCAAGAAGACCTGTGGCATCCTAGCTTGTATGAGAAACAGTGTTGCCAGCAGAAGCAAGGAAGTGATCATTCGCCTGTACTCATCTCTTGTGTGGCTACATCTTGATAACTATTTTATCCTCACAGAACATTTCATATGATCAAGGAGTGACAGGGGAAGTGAAATGAGCAGAGTAGTCATCTGTTTTCACAAAGAGAAAACTTTCATCAAATAGAAATCATTTGGCAGATACAAGTTATGCTCTTAAATTAGGCAGTAGAACACTGTAGTTTATAGAATTATATCCTGATTCAGAAGAGTTATTAAGTGTATGACTAATCTCACTGCAATGAATAATAAAGCAATAGAGATTAAGTCATTGGTGGTCAGTCAGTGCATTTGGAGAATTAATGGTAAGACTGAAACAATCTTTCATTCTGGATTGGTTTCAGGTAGCAATGCTGTCAGTTGTATGACTAGCACGCCCCATTTGCAAAACTACCCCTAAAGAACAGCAATATATAATACTGTATAACTTTCTTCTGATCTACCACTTTGGCGTCCTGATAACTGAATACTTAGCCTTAAAAGTTTTTGACTGCTAATGACTCAGATTTTGAGTACGATGTCAAGCTTAGCAAGGTCATCTGAAACATTCTATCTGTTTTTATATCTTTTGTAATGTCCAAAATTGGAAGAAACTTTTCAAACATCTGGCCACTGAGTGTCTTACAGAAAGAACCAGGAACATTGCTTGTATTCTCCGTGTTCCTAGTAAATACATTTAAATGTACTTAATGATGTCTAGGACTCTGTGCAATACAAACAATCTATCTGAAAATGCATCAAAGACATGTGACGTTTGTGGATTGTTTTATATTATGTGAAGGTTTTGATTTGTTATTGTCCTGGTCATAGTACTCTAAAGATCTCCACATGTAAAACCAGAAAGTGGACAATAGATACCTGTTGAATAGGTGGATGAGACATCAGTTCTAGGAGGAGATAAGGAATGTACTACTCTATTTTCTGACTGCATACATTTTATCTTTGCAGCAGAAGCTTATAAATGTTACTTTTAAAATATCTGTGAAAAGGCATGCAGATGCATGTGCCTTGGTGTGGATTAGGGATCACTGAACAAAGAGAAACATTTTCAGGCATTTTTCAGGAATATTATTAGGAAAATAAACAGTCACTATCGCTTACTGTGCAAAGTCATGGCAAATATGCTATTCTCTAACTCATTCACATTAGTTGAATCCACCTTCACATACACTGAGCTCTCTCAGTTCCAGTTTCTTTCATCAATATTTTTGGTTTACTAGGGACATTTCTGGCCCAGAGCAGGTTCACTCAAGTGAAACAGATTAAAATCTACAAATGCCTAACTTTAGTGTTTCAGGAAGAATTTAGTTATTTTTTTAAGTTCATGCATTTCAAATATGTTTAGATGCTGTAGGAATATGCTAATGTTAACTTCTTTTTCAGAAGTGATTCAATACCTAGAAACATCTAAACACTAAAAGATGTTATCTGTTGTGCAGACAAGCACTCAAAAATATATTTTTTGTGCATTCGGGTGCATTTAGGAGAGTTTTATGCTACCCAAAAATGTTCAAATATCTCTACATAATGAATAATTTTATTGTAGATTTATAAGAATTTTGCAAGACATCTCAGAGAATTGAGTTTCACTAAATGATATTTGTCACATAGTACTGACAAAAAGATGGTTGTATCTTTCCATGACTACTACCCAAGGGGTTACAGAAAAGAAAAAAACAGAAGACCCAAAAGAAAAAACATAGTGCTTTGATGCTGACAAAATAGTGCTGGAGGGCTTATCACATGAAACCTGATCAATTCCTTAAAGTGATTCTCTGAATAAGAAAATTATCTTTCCTGTTACTTGGCAGAACAACAAAAGGATAGGATAGACCTGTGTATTTTTGTCACTGTAGTTAATCCACATAGAGAGACGTGGAACTCACTATGCAACTACATAAAGAAGCAATAAACAGCAACAAAAAATTCTGCATTTCTTCTAGTAAAGATCAGAACATGAACAGAACACAGGCAGAGAATGAATCTCCCTCCTGTGCTTCAACTCAGTCCCTAGACTGGTTCATCCTATTTCAGTGCTGAACATCAGCAACTTCTATATGTACATCCAAAAGAATTCAAATTACTGTCAGCTGTGATTTGTGCTCCTGTAAAGCTGAAACAAGCATCACCTTTCCTCAGTGTGCCACCATAAAATAAAGTCAGTTGATACTGATGCAGGTCATCCCTGACCAATGTAAGAATGATTTTGCAATTTTGCATTCCAATGCCTTTCCATATTGTCCATGTTCATAGGCACATCAGAGAGTTATGTCCTAAATTAGCAAATCTAATTTCTTGCAATCTTGAACCCATCACTCTGCATTGTCCATTTCACAATCAATCTACTTTTGTTTAAAAGAACTCCTTGCTCTTTACCAGCCCTCAGAGTCCAGTCACTTGATTCTGCTCCTAAACAGATAAAAAAAAAAGCCATGTCTCTGTTGCAGAATGCTACACAGAAAGCAGACAGGAAACATGTTCATAAAAATAGCTCTGCTACCCAATTCATGCCCATCGGACACTGCCACCCTCATGCGGTAATGTTGTCATAAATCTGATGGGAGCCAAGAGCTTCCATAAAAGTTAAAAGGAGAAAGGAGACATGAAACCAGACTTCTCTGTCAAGTTGCGTTTTCAGCCTGTGTTTGCGGGCAAAAGCACAGGATGTGACACAGCCACCACCTAGCACAGTGAGGTCTGAGGTTCCAGTGATGTCACTGCTGATTTTTAGAATTCTGCTCTCTGTTTTGTGAAGCTATACCAGCAGCGTTTTCCTTAATCTGCTCTGGACTTGGCAGAGGTAAATTTCCAATTGGTATTTTCTTTCTTTCTTTCTTTCTTTGTTTTTTTTTTTTTTTTTTTCCCCAGACGCTGTACTGCATCATAGACATCACCTAATTTTATCAAGTGCCTATAGGTCAGGGATCTGGCATGTGTCATTTCAGCTCTGAGAGGATATTTCCAGTAAATGTGTTTTTCATTTTATGCTTTAGAATGAATGTTGAGATGACTCAAAAACTTCATGGTAAATTGCAACTGAACTTTAAAAAATTGATTTGGCAAGGTTTCTGCATGTTCAGTGTGTTACGGTATGAAGATAAGTAACTGTCTTAAGAGATAATCAGAAATTCTTCAATAGGGAAAAGTCAAGGAATACTGAACAAGCTACTTCTGCAAATATACTGGAACATGACTAGACTCAGAAAAAGAGCTGGTAAATTTTGTCTTCTATATTGAACTAGAACTAGAGAAATAGTTTTTGTGCATATGGGCAATTAAAACAAAATTCTCTTTGTGAAAAGAAGTAGCACTGTTCACTTCAGGACAAAGTGTCAAGACATCAGAATGATCAAAGTTCTGCCCATTTCTTCCTGTGTGATTCTGGTCATACCCTTTAATTACTGCTTATCGCTGTTAAAAAATGTTATACACAAAACCATTGTGAAGCTTAATTCACTGCTTGTATATGCACTGAAATCTGCAGAAATGCTTTTAAAATAAATCAGTTCTTCCTCCTACTATTTTATGTTGTAACCAAAGACTGTAATTGAGGAATGATAATCTTTTGATATAATTATTATATAATCATTTTAATTATTAAAATTATTAATTATAATAGCCTAGGTGATCCCTGAATACTGCAGTTCAATCTGAAGGTCGATCCTATGCAATATAAGCAGGCACTCTGTAAGCACTGACCACGTACTTAAAGCAAACGCTTGTAGATTGAAGTTCAAGTACTGGGAAGTCACTGAATTTTAAATCTGTAATCACCTTATTGGTGAGGGATATTCATATTGCCCTGAAGTGATACATCTTTTGATGATCTCTCGTTTCATTTAAAAAATAGTTATTTCCTATTAACCTAAGAAAACAAAGCATTTTCCTAATAATAATTGCTTTAGTTTTCACATGCAGTCCTTGGAAAATGTTCTAACATGGCACATTCCAATGCTAACTTCATGTACTATCATCATCTATGGTCTGTCTCTCCACAGAGAAGAGGAAAGACCAAATACATTCCCAACTACATCAGCTTGAATAATTCAAGATAGTAAACTTCCACTTAAGTATTTTTTATAAAAGTCAACACATCAATTTTTGAAAAAATAAAATCCATGAAATCAAGATTATAATACGTATCTTTATTTCACATTCTGCATCTTCTGGAGAATTTACAAAACATCAACTTCAGATATTGTTAAAACTGATATCCAAGAATCCTTCTGGTTATGCATCAAACAATGTGTGTTTTTAATCTCCCTAATCCAAGGTAAATAAAATAATATTTTGATATCCAGTGTTCAGGATAAAAAATACAGTACATTTAAACTTCCTTGTGTACATTGTATACTAAATATGCTATAATATAAGTAATATGCTGGGAAAATATGTAATTTGCATCTTAAACCAGGAGTAAAAAAATCACTGATCTAGAATGATTTCTCTCAAGGATGAAGCAGTTTTGGCCAGTTAGGTACACACTGTAGGCCAAACTGTCTTTCCAAACAGTCCGCTAGACTCAATATGCAAAGGGAGCAGGCGTGAACTTTGCTTTTTGTAGGCATGTCAGAAAAGGCAGTGTCACCTATTCTAAAGCAAGGACACCGTGAAAGCACTCATATGCAATGAAGTTCATTCAGACTCAATAAGACTGTAAAAGAAAAAATACTATTAAGGAATAAAGTAACAAAACTTCCTTTTTCCAGAGGGCTATTTTTTAAAAGTCTGTAGCCTGTGCTTAGCCAAATGCAGTTTTGCAGCCTTATCAGCAAGACTTCAGTGTACTGGAACTCAAAAGTGTCTGCTATGAAACAATGTAAACACAGTAAGCGGTTGTTCTAGCACTGACATACATTCCTCTAGAAGGGAAAAAATTTTGTACACTAAAAATAAAACATGAAAGCCAGTCAGTAAATAAATGCATAATAACTTGCTTTTATAAGAAAGAATACTTGTAGTTTATAATAAGTAATGCTTGTAAGTTCAGTGTTTGTAGCAACGTTTGCAAATGGAAAGATTTGTGGTTGGAAGACTGTAGTTAAGAGATCAATAGTGCTGCACAAAGGATGCTTAAATCTGCAGAGAGATGTGTGCTGCTAGACACCGAAAGTCTGCAAAGTAAGACGTAAAGCATTTTGCTCGTTCTCAAAATCTGCTGAATCCTTGTCCCTCTCAGAGAACAGGTAAGGACTCAGGCTCTCTGCTGAAGCACAGGAACAACCCCTCAGGATCAGCAGTCCTGCAGCTGGTAGCTGTCAAGCAGATTTAGGAATTAAATGTCTGTTTCTAAGTGAGGAGCAAGACTCTTCTCCTACCTGTGGAAATTCTTTTGTCTTTATTCAAACTTGTAAAGCCTAACAGGAAATTGATATGATAAATCTTAAAACTGCCCCCATCTATCTGTGTTAGTTCCAAATCCCGAACTTCTCATATTGGTGCAATTAGCATCCACTAAGCCAGGGGTTAGCTTAGCAGAACATACGTATAACAGTCAAGAATGTAAGTTAGCATCAACTAAATATTCCAACTTTATCTTCATATTCCACACAACCATACAAAACCAGTGTTCAGCTGTAAATGTCTAAAACGCTGAGTTAATGAAAGACAAGATTTCAGTAAATAACCTTCCAGGAAGAATTAAAATTTGGTGCCCTTTGAGAAATATAATTTTAAATAAGGATATGAGCAATCTCACAGCAAAGCAGGAAACTTAATTAAAAAAATAGTGGTCATTCATGCAATGTTTATCTTGATAACCATAACCAGAAAAATGAGACATCAGGTTTTCTGTTCCCGTACAGCCTTACTGGGCATTAAAAGGTGGCTACCTCTTCTGCTGGCAGTAAATAGAAAATTCTTCAAGGCTGTTATCAAGCACTTAGGATGCTCTTCAAAACTTCTCTTGACATTTTTCTCATACTGTGAGGAATTTCATACAAACAGCTCTAACATGGAGTCTTTTTAAGGTCCTCTGCAATCAACAGAACCATGGAGGAACTGTGATTTTAAATCTTCTACGTGGTCTTTGTCTAAGGTTCCTCAGTTAGAAACTGTGGTTATAATGAGAAGGTGGTTAATGAAAGTGTTCATTGGAAGTTTAATATCCTTGGGAAAATGCATAGAACCAGAACTTTTGGGTTTAATTTGCTTGTTTGCTATTTAAAAACGAACAGAATAGTGAAATTTGCAGTAATGTCTGTATCAGTAATTCCTAAAATTCTCTTCGAGAAGTGATCCTTTTTTTTTTTTTTTTTTAAATGCAGCAGCATTTTCTTTCCTCTAAAGAAAAAAATATAGTGGTTACAATACAGCAGTAGAAATATGTAAGCATGTTGCAAAGCAGTAAATTAGAGCCAGTAGTGCAAAAACAAGTGATTTGTTGGACGGTGGGACATAGCTCTCTAAGAAATCAGCACTACCTGCCTCCTGGCAGTGCGCATGCCCTCTGCAATGTGTCACAGCAGCTGGAGACTTCTTGAAGATCTTTAGCATACACAGAAAATTGCTTGAGATGACTGAGGTTCCTCCAAAAATGACTGTGTGTATTTGCAGCAAGGACCTATCTCAGGAGTCTGGGAATGCTTTTATGATGGTTTCATATGCAGGAGGAGGGGTTTGTGTGGAGTGGCAGATGCGGAGGCTGTTGTTAGACCAGTGGAATTCAGGTCGAGTTAAACTGCTGGTTGTGCTTCCCACGAGGGTTGTAGTGGTGTTGGTGGGAGTGAGGGTTATCAGCTGACTGTTTGTCTCCACGGGGAGGGGAGGAGACTGCAGAAAAGGGTGGAAGGTGGATGCGCGGAAACTCGACTTCCTGGGGAAAGAGTTGGCTTGCTCCAAGGAGGCTTGCCGCTGGAAGGTGAGGCTGGCCAGACTGAGGTTGCTTCGACGTTCACAGCTGCTGTTACGGTAAAATCCAGTCCTGCTGGCAGAGTGGGAGGTGGGTCTGGACCGGCGAGTGAAGGGTGAAGAGTTCCCCTGGGAAATGTGGGCACTAGCTCTGCGACGGGACAAGCAGGTGAGTAAGGTCCAGATGATCCCTCCAATCACTAGTCCAATCAACATGGACACTGTGAAGGCTACTGTTACCTGCTCTGAAATACAACAAAAATACACAGTAAGGTTACTTCAGATTAGAAGCATAACCTTGCCCGAATATGATTTAAATGTGGCAGCCTCCTTTAAAGATGAGCAAACCTACACATATTTGTGAAAAATATGTGAACCTTTACAGCACAAACAGAGGAATTCATACTGTCCTCACTACAGGGTATTTTTTATTTAGCTTGCAGAATTCAACAACATCTGGATAGTAGCTTGCATTTAATACCAGCCTCTGTGCAAATGCAAGGGAAAAATCTTTAGTCTCTCTCATATATGGCCACCAAGAAGCAGCAAGGTGTGCTTATGAAACTGCCAAGCTTTTTCTTCTGTGAGCAATAGAAAGTGTGGATTTAGGCAGGCTTGCCATCCTTTTCATAGATAGTTATGTTCTATGTGTATGTGTTTACTAACTTACCTATTACAAGTGAGATACATCCATGTTCTTAGAGGATTAAGTCTTGTATTTATTATAACAAGAGACCACATCCCAGCCTTTTACCACTGAGAAAAAGATACCTTAAATCCTCATAATAATTAGTGTAAATTACCATACCCTGAACAATTCAGGTTGAAGGTAACTATTAGTAGTACTAAGTCCGTTGAATATTTCTCACCTCCCATGCTTAATTTGAAAATACATTGATCTCCCATTGGGAAAATAAAGCATTAAGAGACTTGAAAATAAAAAAGAGCACGATGAGTGTCATTTTCTCCCCTACATGGTTTCATAGGTGTAGAGGAATAAGATTTTCTAATAGGTCAGGTGTTTCAGAAAACTTGTACATTTGTAATCTTGAATAAGGCCTAAAACAAATGGAAAACATTTACAGATCCCCTAAAAATACAAGTAGGGTTTAGATCACAAGCAAGATGAAACTCTGTGTTGACTACTGATTGAGCAAAGAGGAAATGAGTGAAAGAGAGCCATAGAAATGTCTGTGTTACAATGCTTGTGAAGCACTTCTGTTTCAAAGAAGAATGGAAAAGAATAAGGAAAGGAATTCCTTATCTGTTTTCTTGCTTCCTTTCTCCCTTCTATGAAGGGTTGTAGACAGCACCAACATTACCATGTACCATTGACAATATTGAGGAGTTTATTCATTCTGTACTTTTTAGGACAGATGAAAATGTAAGGAGGCCCAGAAAATTTGAATTCTAATAAAGCCACTGGCATTTTGGATGAATATACAATCCTGATGTTGCTTGTTTGTAATCCCTGTTTTCAGATAGGATTCTAAACACAATACTTTGCAAAAGGTAGAATAAAGATGTAGGTGATAAAGCACGGGATACTTCTGCAATGCACATCTCCCTTTTAGAAAAGCTTTGTTGTCCTTTTGATCAGAGGCGGACCAGACTTGACCTCAAAATATTATTTTTCTTCAAGCCCTCATTTTTGAAACTAAAAAACTCTTGACTGGGCAAACAGCAGCCAGAGGACAAATGTTTGTTCTGTTTTAGCAGGAGCTCATGAGCAGCAGCATCCTGCATTGCAACTCCTGACTACAGATCAGAGCCCTACCAAACACATAATGATTCTGCTCTTTATAAATATATCTTCAGAGACATGGCAGGCCTTACTGTGCCATTTTTCTTTACGTAAGAAACAGTCTATTAGGCTATTTTAATGTGTTTAACACCCTCTGTTGCTGCAAATTCCTCCTCATACTCCTGAAGATGGGAAGGAAGAGCCAGATCTTGGTGACCCTCAGTGAGGAGAGTCCAGGAGGTGTTCTAAAGACACCTTCCCAAAGACCAGAGCTGCAGTCTGAGCATCCCTACTCTTGTCCCAGCACAGACATGGGAAAGAGGAGCAAGAGCTAATCCTTTCTTAGATTGATTTCCTTCACATCTTGCCTAGAATACTAGTTTCATTATTATATTTTGAAATGGTTAAGAAATCCTCCAAACACAAGGGTCTGTGCTGCTTCCCAGTATTCCTGCTCCTATCTGGGCTCCTGACTCTAGTAGAGAGGAGAAGGTGCTTTCTGTGAGGCTCACATGAAGCTCTGTTAGACAAACCAGCATGTTTGGCTCTGGGACTGCCATCCACCATGGCAAGGGTTTGTCCCTGCTTCCCTCTAGCCATAATTTTCACCACCTGCGCAATCTAATCAGTGCTTCACAGTTAAAAGCAGATGAGGAAATTGACAAAGGTATTGAGTGTAGCTCTTCAGTCCTTCCCACATGCAGTTCCCCTGTGCTGGAGGTACAGCACAGGCAATTATCCTTTTTGATAATACCTTCATTTTCTTTAACTTCTTTTATTCTCTTATTTTTCTACCTCTATGTTTGAATGCAAAAATAGAGAGTCAACTTATTCCTTGGGGAAACTCAGCTGGGCTAACTCTGATTATTGCAGTCCCCATGCAGTAACCCATATCCTCTCATTTCAATTTGTATCTAAGTTTGATTCTTCTAGTTCCTTTTATAGAAATGTCACTAGATCTATGAGTTACTGGTACTTTTTCTTTCTCTTCCCAGACTATCCCCGACTTCAGTGGGAACAGTGGGAGCACACTAATATGCCAAACTTGCTTTTCGTTGACTCCCTGAAGAGGATGAATTTTACTGAAATGTAATTCAGTTCTAAGAACTTATACTGAATCTATGCTCATTGATTTCCTCTTTAGAACGTCCAGTGATCACAGCCCTGAGGTGCACTGGAGAAAATACTACAAAATAGAGAAAAAATCAAAGGCAGAGTGGGACTTGCTGCACCTGGGATTTTAAGGGGAACTGCTGGCTTTCACAGAGTTGTTTTTCTCGTCCTTAATCTGGGCAGTGCCAGGGCAGATCTAGCCTTTCAGGAGAGCAAGTACAATACTGCTAGGTTGTTTCTCCTAGGGAGCTGTTACAATATCCCATGGTTTCCTGAGGGCTGTACATGCCGTTCTGTCCTCTGCTTTTAGAAGAAGAGGAAAAAACATTTGGGGACAAGGTAGGGATGCTGACACTAACTTCCTTGGTGCTGGTTCTCTAAATATGTTTTGAACAGTATGTTTCTCAGGTTACTCACAACATCTTCTTGATTTGCTTATGTTACAACCGAAAGATCAGGCATCTCATCTCAGTCAATTTTACTTCCTCTGATCCTCAACAGCAGCTGAGAAAAAGGTAAAAGTTTTTCAACAATGAAAAACAATGAGACTTCCAGGTACAATGTCAGAAACAAAAGGAAACAAATCATAATCCAAGCCTGCTGCAAGATGAACAATTTGATACATTAGCTTCATCAACTTTCTTATTTATGGTCCTTCCACTGTATCCATGTTAAAAAGGTCATTCAGAATCTACTTTTTTTCTGCCGTAGTTGTTGCAGATTTCTTTAAGCCTTTTACAACAGGTTCTTTAGCAGGGTCTGTTTTGATAGGACAAAGTGAAATGATTTAAAACTATAAGATGGGAGATTTAGACTAGATATAAGAAAAAAGTTTTTTACAATGAGGGTGGTGAGGCACTGGAACAGGTTGTCCAGAGTGGTGGTGTATGCCCTGTCCCTGGAGCCACTCGAGGTCAGGTTGGATGGGGTCCTGAGCAACCTGATCTAGCTGTAGGTGCCCCTGCTTATTGCAAGAGAGTAGAACTAGATGACCGTTAATGGTCCCTTCCAACTCAAATGATTCTATGATTCCATGAGCTATATGTCTGAAGTATTACTATGCATTCTATTGTGTTTATAGTCTCCAGCAAGTCCTTAATGCACTGTAGAATCCGCACAGAAGAAATTTGGAAATCTTATTAGTAAAGATGATAGAATGTCTGACAAGGTGCTTTTGAAACAAGTTCTTCCCATCCTATTTAGGCATCAGTAGCAGGGACAATCAATCTTCAAGTCTTCTGAGAAGAAATATCTTGGGTATATTTGACCAGAAAATTAACAACACAGACTTATTAATTCACCACTGTGAAAAGTTAAGACAGACACACAATTTTCCTGTCACTATGCTCACAAATGATAACTCCATGCTCACAACGACAACAGGTTGGGAGGGCATGTTGATCTGCCTGAGGGGAGAAAGGCACTACAGAGGGACCTGGATAGACTGGATCGATGGGCCAAGGTTAACTGAATGAGTTTCAACAGGCCAAGTGTCGGGTCCTGCATTTTGGTCACAGCAACCCCAGGCAACCCTACAGGCTTGGGGAAAAGTGGCTGGAAAGCTGCCTGATGGAAAGGGACCTTGGTGTACTGATGGACAGTTGGCTGAATATGAGCCAGCAGTGTGCCCTGGTGGTCAAGAAGGCCAATGGCATCCTGGCTTGTATCAGGAATGGTGTGGTGAGCAGGACTAGGGAAGTAATCCTGACCCTGTACTTGGCACTGGTGAGGCCTCACCTCGAGTACTGTGTTCAGTTTTGGGCACCTCAGTACAGAAAGGACACTGAGGTGCTGGAGCAGGTCCAGAGAAAGGCAACAAGGCTTGTGAAGGGCTTGGAGAATATGCCCTATGAGGAGAGACTGAAGGAACTGGGGATGTTCAGTCTGGGGAAAAGGAGGCTGAGGGGAGACCTTATTGCTCTCTTCCATTACCTGAAAGGTGATTGCAGCGAGAGTGGAGTTGGTCTCTTCTCACTGGTGACAGGTGACAGGAAGAGGGGAATGGCCTCAAGTTGTGCCAGGGGAGGTTTAGGTTGGATATCAGGAAAAACTTCTTTACAGAAAGGGTTGTTAAGCACTGTAACAGGCTCCCCAGGGAGGTGGTTGAGTCACCATCCCTGGATGTGTTTAAAAACCGTTTGGATGTGGTGCTCAGGGGCATGATTTAGCAGAAGGTTGTTAGGGTAGTTTGGTTAGGTCGTGGTTGGACTCGATCTTTAGGGTCTTTTCCAACTTGAGCATTTCTATGATTCTATGAAATGCACACCAGTGCAAACTCTTCAGCTGGCCAAGTTCATGAAAGGATGGTAATATCATTTAAATCATGAAAGTAGCAACTTCAGAGAGAGCTTCTCAGGGTAAGAACCAGGGCAGCAGGGGAAAAAGGGGGAAAAGTACTGAATGCAAAGAACAGAGAGATGGAAAAGCACCATTCAGAGTACATATAACTTGAATCTGAACTGCATCATTTCCTATAATTACCAAAAATGAGCCAGTCAGTCTTTAAAACATCTCATGTGATAGTGCTATTGCCAAGTATAAGGTGGTAGATGACATCCTTATGATGATAGGTATACATTTCATCTCTGGTAGATGACTAGTAGATCACTGATTTCTAGTAGATTACTCAAACACTGCAATCTTCTTCATATTTTGGAGCTATTAATTTTTTTGTTGTTTCTCCACTGAAATAGAAATAACAAAGTAGTTTTAAAAGTTAAAAGTGGTAAGGTAGTTTGTTAGTCAAGAATGGCACTGCTCTGCATTAGAACTTAGCTTGCTATAAAGATGTCTTACGCATATTATGTTAGTTCATGTTCCTTTTCATATCCTTCAGTAACTGAGAGTAGTTTTCCCATCTGTTCTTCCTTTCACTTGCTCAGTAAGTGCATGACATGCAAACTTTATTTCATGTTGGATGCAGCAAGCTTGTTTGTAGAACGTATCACCTACAATTTGCTTGATTTCAGCTGTATGAAAAATGAGAAATATCAGAACATAATATTATGTTGCATAGTGAAAAAGAGCTATTTTTGTATTTTCCATTCAAATTTTAGAATTCTATTTTTGTTTTCCATTTTAATCTTTTCCTTCTCAAATTTTTATGAACTCTTTCCTTTATGGCACGCCACATGCCAGTGACTAGAATCTTGTCCAAGTAAGTGAGCAGTCCTCCCCCTACATGGACATACACTTGCACACACCCTGCCTTGTCCCAGACGTGAAAGATCCTGACAAGTGGCAGAGGCTTTAATCTCAAATACAAGGAAATCCAGCTCACTTTCTGCTCCACCATGAATTTTTTTCCCCCAAATGAACACTCAGTGACAAAAGATGATACAAAAACTTGCAAACCAGAATGGGAATTCATTCCTGAATATTGCACAGCTTAGTGGAGAGCACCAGCTAGTGTATTTAAGTATGAACTGCACTTATGAATGACAAATTTAGTAACCTGACAAGTAAGAAAGATTCAGATTCTGTTTACCTTTTGAAGTGAGGTTCATCACAGTCAGCAGTGAATACTGTAACACAGCCTGATTCATGGAGAACCAGACAAGAGCAGTCTAAACATATTAAAGTTTTAATGAACTCATAAGATCTTCCTGCAGCCCTAGTAAATATGCATAGATAAGCTGGGGGATCTGGAACTGCTCCTTCTCACAAATCCTAGGCAGTGAACATGAAAAGGAAGAACACCCTGGGCCCAAAGTGCAACCATTTTTGCCAGCACAAAAGATCTGAAGTAATTTTATTTCAGCTATAGGAGCTCCAAGAGAACTTAGCTTGAGTCTGGGACCAGTAATAGAAGCCAGCTCCTATGATGCTGTTGTTTGAGTTCAGATAAAAACAATTTCTCTGTAGCTGATAAGTGTTAACATTACTATCTTCCTGCTCTCTGCCACTAATTGTATTAGCAAACCAGCCGCTCATTGATCATTTGTAGGAAGTCCATGATTCAGCCGGGTGGGTGAATTGGTTTCTTTGTGAAAGCAGTCAGCAGTGGTCTTAGTCATGGCAAATATTAAGAAAGGTCATGTGGTATTTGCAAAAAGAGGGAAAGAGACTGTCTAAAACACAAAGTGATTCAAGCACCTGTGATGTCCAGGAAGCAAGCAGATGAGGATGGTGAGGTCTGGAAAACAGAATCTGTGAGAAAAACTAAAAGAAGGGCAGGCTGTACAGAACACAAGTGTTAATAACATAGTTAGACTGTCAGAAAGGTCATTCTACCTTTGAACACAGCTTGCAACAGAAATTCTATCTATGCCAGTGCTAGATTATTTTCTGTAGCCACAGAAAATAATTCTCCCACTAATAAATGAGCTGTTGCTGCAAATAAAGCTTTTATGTCCACTACAAAACAGGTAAAAAGTACAGAAATAAAGAATAAAATAAATACAGATCAAAATTGTAAAAGGTGTTTCTATGTATGAGGACAGGTAGAAACCAGAAAAGATAGTCCACATGAGTGGAATATCCACACTCAAATATTAAAGATTATTAAAAAAAAAAAAAAAAAATCAACAAAGCTTCAGAATTATCTGCAAGTAAATTAAGAAATTGAGAAGGAAAAAAAATGCCGTTGGATGAATCCTGAGTTTGAAAAGCAGAGGAGACAGCTATTTGCTAGGTTAAATTTTCAAACAGGCCACATACTTAGAAACAAGATCGCCCTCTGCTGGAAATTCATGTTGGAAATCAAAATAGTATGTAAATTATTCTAATTCTAATTAAATAGATTAAAAAAGAAAAAAAAAAGAAAAAAAAAGAAAAAAACTAAATAAACTAAATAAACACCTGTATGAAGGATAACTGAGAAGCTTGTAGTACTTGAAAACTCAGACTCTGAGTTGTGCTGCCATAAGCACTTTGGAACTGGTGTTTTCAGAGGCATTAAAAGTCAGGCACAGTAAAGCACAACATAAATAAATATTTGGAAGGTTAGTGAAGTATAGTTTGTACTGATTTGTGTTTCTTTGTGAATATCTGTGCTCATGGTGAAATGTGATAATAAGTCAGTTCCTATTTCTTGCTAACTAATGGTGTCCAAAATGAACTTCATCTATAAGAGTGTATTTTCTCTTTTTTTTTTTTTTTTTACTATCATTCACTGTGTTAAAAATCCAGAGCAGCTGAACAAAATGCTATAAACCAACTCAGATGTAATAATGTTGCTTTGATATTACTGGCAGTCTGATTTTTTACTGGAATGATAAATAAAGAGTAATTGTAATAATCAGAAGGAAACATCTAAGATAGAGATGTCACCACATTTAATTTCATGCCTTTGGCATAACTGTGCAAAGCAAAGCACAGATTCCTCTGTGCAGACAGAGATAGAAACTTTGTTACTGCATGGTTTCATTGTAATTCCTGATGCATTACAAAGACAGTAATGTAATTGCGATCTTTTTTGCATGAGTAGCACAATCCTTTGGCAAGAAATCCTTATCAACCTCAAAAAAACAGAGCACAGGCCTAAGCTAAATGTCGTCTGCATGGATCTAAATCAAACAATAAAACACAATTTGCTACAGTGCAATATGGCTTTATTGTTATTATTTAATTGATAAGATTATTTTACAGAGCCTGAGAATAAAATCATTTCCTGTATGAACAGAGGATAAGTGAATAGAGTGATGTTCTAATATTAAAGAGGATTTCTTGAAATTCTTTTTAAAAAAGAGTAAACAAACAAAAAAAGCTACCTTGAAGGAAACAGATGAAATCCAGGATTAGAACAAAGCACAGATTTTTCAGGTTATTGGGAAGCCTACAGTCTGTGTATTGTCCTCAGTCCTACTACAGCAATCCTACTGCCTGTGGTCTGAGACCAAAAACCCAGACACAGCTTCAAGAGGCTTACTGTGAGAACCGACAAAAGGCTGAGAAGGGTTTATTCTGACAACCTAAGATTTATTAGAATATAAAGAATACAGAATATATTAGAACATCAAATGGAGTATTTTAAAAGAGAAAAATCAAAGTGACTTTTCAGATTGTGCAGTGCATCCTACAAATGGTGATTCTCAATGCAGTGCTTTTTGGAAATGCTGTAATGTCTGCACATTCGCTGCTGTGTCAGAAGAGCCTCCTGTCAGCAAGAGGCAGGACTCTGTTTCTTCTCTTCGCTGGTAGCTCAGCTACTTCCAGGAGAGAATCAGTCTCTCTTTCACAGTTCCATGTCTCTTAATCTCCATTGCAAATGTACATCATATATCAGCTTAAACAAAATGAGTGAAACTGGCACATATATGCATCATGGAAGAAGATGATAAAAATCTGTTGGGGCCCAAAATTGTAAAATTTCTCAAGAGGAGACTCTTCTCATTCAGAACTCTTTCGCCTTTGAAATATTGCCACAGAGTACTCTGCTGACAGCTTTAACACGGGCCATGCCTGCTCAAAAATAACTTGAAATGAAAATAGTATTTAGTGTTTTATTTATTGTCTTCTATTATTTATTTATTTATTTATTTTGAGATTACTAAAACTACAACCTTCTTGTGGTGAAAATGCAGAATGTTGTCCAAATTTGAAGAATGGGAAGAAGAGGAACCGTTTGTGAACTTTGATGAATACCGATCAATATTCAGTAATACTGACCAGTATCTAATAAATAGGTGTTCAAGTAGCAGGAAGAGGAGTCTGTATTTAAATCACATTTTCATACTTTTTTTTTTTTTTTTTTTTTTTTTTGCTGCATTGTTATTTGAACTACATCTATGTAGCAGAACATCCAAGTCACAGCCTGAAGCATTGATTGAGCACCTGGTGGGAAGGCAGGGCCAATCCAGGGGCCCAGGGGAGCTCAGGTGCATCCAATGCCCCTGAATGACCGGAAGGGATGGAGCCAGGATCCACCCCTTCCCAGACCTCATTTAAGGGTTGGCAGTGGAGGTAAGAGCATCTCACTGGAGCTCCCTGCCTACCTGAGGCCTTTTTTTGTTTGTTTTTGCAGCTTTGGCTGCTGTGCTTGGGCTTATCCTCACTTGGGATACTCAATGGGGGCTCTGCTTCCCTGTTGTTGTTGATGCGTTTTCCATCACAGTATAACTTTACAGTATAGTAGCACAAACAAATTTCCTGCTACATTTATTTTCCTCAGACATTGGGTATCACATTGAATATGTGATTTTGAGACCACACAAGTACATTTACATGTGGTAGTACCGTACTTTTCAGTTATCTGCAATGGAGAAATTTGAGCCTGCTTTCTCCTATTACTTTCTGTGTGACCATCTATCAGTTTCAGATTTTTCTTGCATCAAATACGAACCTGAATACCTACTTCAGTGTCATCTAGGAGGCCTGATGAAGTGATATTGACAAAAATCTGTGCAACCTCAACGAGCTTCAATAGAAGTCATGTGTCTACTTGGTTGACTCATTCTTCCATTACATTGGTTAACTGAGAGACAGTATCCATGTAATTTTTAAAGCAAAGGTTTTAAAAGGAGGTTTATGACAGTTGAATGGTTAAATGTCTCACAAGTCTGTGTTAACAAGCTGGATTTTGAATTAAAATGTCTGAGACAGGGAATTTATTTTCTGGTAAGTAAGATGCTGGAAAGCAAGGTAGAGGCCTCTTCTGAGAAGAAGAAAATGCCTTGGCTGTATTTTTCAGCAAGCATGTCAGAGCCCAAAGTAGTTTTTGCATTGTATTGAACATGATGCCTTTTTATCCCCCAGTTATTTTGCTGAATAATTCGTAGATGTCATTTAATAACAACCTTGTATATATTTGTATTATTGATGTAGCTTTGTTTGAAATGTTTTAGCAAACAATTCTGAAGTTTTTCAATAAAAACCTTGCTTTTCAATACATGGAAATCAAACACTCCTGAGTTTCTTTTCCATCTCCTCAGGATTTAGTAATCATCTTGGAACCAAATCCACAGCATCCCAAGAATGCAATAGGTTACTTTTAAATTGTTGTTGGTTTTTTAGGAACTGTTAGGTGCATAATTTAGACTTGATTTATACAAACTTAAGAATTATACAATATAAAATTTGACTAAGTAGTCTTTGTTAAGGTTGTATAGAAAGTGAAGCTTCCTACTTTGAAAGCAGGCAAATAAGAAGTAGTCAAAGGGATATGATTATGAAATGAAGACAATCCTACAAAGACAAAAAGGCTCATTCCTGAGTCTTGATTATATTTTGTGGTCTCTTTTTATTGTGGACACCTCATGTCATCTGCATGCTTCAAATTGATCTTCTGCATTAGGCTGATAGCACCTCTTAAAGCCATTCATTTGGGTCATGAAGATTTTCAGCTCCTGGTTGAATGAGCTACAGTGGCAAAATGGAAAACTGAGTATAAATACAGAGCATTTGCCTTCAAAAATTTCTACTAGAAGAACTGAGACAGAATCTCAGTATACCCAGGATGTATTAACCATGACTCTGAATCCTGCTAGGCTCTAGCACTTGAGCTTATTGCTATGTGGAGTTTATCTTGGGCAGAAAGCATGGCATTAAGCTTCTTTTGTTTTGTCTCTGGTATGTTAATGTGTTCACTAGTGTAGTGCTTGCAAGAAGAAATATACTTTCCCTAAAAATGAGATTTCTGGATCCAGTGGATAAATAAAGCATTACTCTCTTGGCAGATAATTCATGTGACAAGAAGCAGCGACACATACTTAGTCAATATAGAAGGTGTACCTGCCAAAATATGTACGCACTTTTTGTTTGATTAATATTTAAATAATGTAATGAAGAAACTTTGCCTCATCAATCTACTACCTTAGATTTATATCCTTTCTGCCAAAGATGGTTAAGTACTTGATAAATCAGCGGTTGAATGGCAGGGGTGGAGACAGGGAGAAGAAAGGAGAAAAGAAGCAGTAATTAGGAGACAACAAAACACACCCTGAGGATGACAGACACATTTAAAAGAATAAATCATACACAAGAAGGAATAGTCAGTGTGCAAGAATAAGGCTGGTCTCATAACACAGTTTCGTTCCTTTCATCCAGCTATGGTAATACTCTTCTCTTTGGATTTGCCAGAAGAATGGAAAGGGGGGGAAAAGGGCCCTCATTAATATCTACTTTTATCTCTGTGACAAGCCTTCATTTAAGGCCTTGGAATGGATTTACATACTAGCTTCCTGAATGCAAAAGCTGATTAATGATAAAATCCCCTTTGCTTCTATGATGGAAACACTAAGTTTCACATGCTTGTAAAATCTTTTACTTCACTGATAATAAAATATGTATAATTATATTAAAATTGGAATACTCTGAACCTTGAGAAAAGCATATATGATTTATCTGATACAAATTCTTGTTTGGGGTTTATATAAAACAGTAACAGTCTAGTAGTGGATAGATAACAGTACCATCAAAAGCTAAATTGAAAATAAAACACAGCATCAGGCTACGACATAGTTCTTTTTCTTGGGGAAATCAGTGTGGGTAGAATATGTTTAGATCTGGTGTATGACCTTGACTCCTGTCCCTGATGAAACAGAGAGGAAGTGCTGACTTCCTACAATATTTTGGAACCACCGTAAGAAGTGTTAGAAGGCACAGTGCAGCATCCATTTGTTAGCTGCTTCATGTGCTTTTCAGCAACACTGGAAGGCACACAGGCACAGCAGATCCAGCAAAAAGTACTGCCACGTGAGAAGGAAATTCAGCTGAATATCTGACCTTCTAATCATTATTTCTCAAACATACCTGAGAGAGAACAGAGACATGGTATACCCTGAAGATGTGATGAGGAAGATGATCGACACCTTTCTTCTTATTACACTGTAAATCATAGTTTTATTTATCATAGGTGATAGTAGTATTTTTGGAGGACTTCACAGGAGGAGGTGGGGGTTCTAGGTGCTATAAAAATAGAGATTCTCTGCTGTCACGTTACCACTGAAAGACAGATGCTTAGGCATGTTTGCTGTAATTGCTGATGCCTCAACATCATAAGCTATCTTTTTTCTTTTTCTTGTTAAATTCAAAACCTTGCCACCGTTTCTCATTGCATTAGCACTAGTTAAATGAAGTATTTGTCCTGCCTGAGTCACTATTCTAGGCTGTTTGCTGCTGCCTTATGACATCCCAAATCAGCTCAGGACTGTTGTTGGAGAAACAGCAAACAGTAGATCCTTCTGACGATCTAGACCTGGTAGATCCCTCTTCCTTCTAGAGATCTTAGCTATTTCAGCCAGAGGAGAGATGGTGTGTACAGGTCTTTCTTGCCCCAGCAGTTCTCTATCTACTATGATCATTATCAAAACTGTGTGGAATACTTTAATCATCTTCTTCCCACTAGAACACTTGAGAAGTACAAGGGGTTTTAGATATCTGATACTTTCTACATTTCTGTCAGAGGATTTTCATATGGGTTAGCATATAACAAAATCAATCACAATGAAGGGAAAAAAAATAAGAGATTGCTGTTTGTTCAGGAAAATTCCTGTTGTTCCTGAAGACATGCAGTAGAAATTTTTCTGATGCTGCTGTGCATGGAAGAGTGCGCAGCCCTGTGAGGGGTGAGAAAAAGTCTGTCTTGATTCCTGTAGGGATGGTGCTAAGTTTTATTGGTGTAAACATTATTTCTGTTTTGTCAGGGTCTGACTGAAGTCCCACTCTGCGATGTTTGTGATGGACAAAACCAAAACTAGTATGAAAAAAACATTACCCATTCAAGTAAAATCTTCGATTATAAGATCTGAAAACATGACATTACTGTTAAATTTCTGGTATCGTAACATTTAATTGAGGAGGTGAAGGATCATATAGGATCATAGAACACATGTATTTACAGCAAGCATTTACAAAAACAGAATCAACTTTCTGTCTGACTCCGTGTCACTCTTTGTCACATCATCATCTTTGTTTTCACAGCACTCATACAAAGCAGTACAGGGTATTTCTCTCTCATTTTTTTTTTTTTTTTTTTTTACAAAAACAGAATCAACTTTCTGTCTGACTCCGTGTCACTCTTTGTCACATCATCATCTTTGTTTTCACAGCACTCATACAAAGCAGTACAGGGTATTTCTCTCTNCTGTGCTCATGGTGAAATGTGATAATAAGTCAGTTCCTATTTCTTGCTAACTAATGGTGTCCAAAATGAACTTCATCTATGAGTGTATTTTCTCTTTTTTTTTTTTTTTTACTATCATTCACTGTGTTAAAAATCCAGAGCAGCTGAACAAAATGCTATAAACCAACTCAGATGTAATAATGTTGCTTTGATATTACTGGCAGTCTGATTTTTTACTGGAATGATAAATAAAGAGTAATTGTAATAATCAGAAGGAAACATCTAAGATAGAGATGTCACCACATTTAATTTCATGCCTTTGGCATAACTGTGCAAAGCAAAGCACTGATTCCTCTGTGCAGACAGAGATAGAAACTTTGTTACTGCATGGTTTCATTGTAATTCCTGATGCATTACAAAGACAGTAATGTAATTGCGATCTTTTTTGCATGAGTAGCACAATCCTTTGGCAAGAAATCCTTATCAACCTCAAAAAAACAGAGCACAGGCCTAAGCTAAATGTCGTCTGCATGGATCTAAATCAAACAATAAAACACAATTTGCTACAGTGCAATATGGCTTTATTGTTATTATTTAATTGATAAGATTATTTTACAGAGCCTGAGAATAAAATCATTTCCTGTATGAACAGAGGATAAGTGAATAGAGTGATGTTCTAATATTAAAGAGGATTTCTTGAAATTCTTTTTAAAAAAGAGTAAACAAACAAAAAAAGCTACCTTGAAGGAAACAGATGAAATCCAGGATTAGAACAAAGCACAGATTTTTCAGGTTATTGGGAAGCCTACAGTCTGTGTATTGTCCTCAGTCCTACTACAGCAATCCTACTGCCTGTGGTCTGAGACCAAAAACCCAGACACAGCTTCAAGAGGCTTACTGTGAGAACCGACAAAAGGCTGAGAAGGGTTTATTCTGACAACCTAAGATTTATTAGAATATAAAGAATACAGAATATATTAGAACATCAAATGGAGTATTTTAAAAGAGAAAAATCAAAGTGACTTTTCAGATTGTGCAGTGCATCCTACAAATGGTGATTCTCATTGCAGTGCTTTTTGGAAATGCTGTAATGTCTGCACATTCGCTGCTGTGTCAGAAGAGCCTCCTGTCAGCAAGAGGCAGGACTCTGTTTCTTCTCTTCGCTGGTAGCTCAGCTACTTCCAGGAGAGAATCAGTCTCTCTTTCACAGTTCCATGTCTCTTAATCTCCATTGCAAATGTACATCATATATCAGCTTAAACAAAATGAGTGAAACTGGCACATATATGCATCATGGAAGAAGATGATAAAAATCTGTTGGGGCCCAAAATTGTAAAATTTCTCAAGAGGAGACTCTTCTCATTCAGAACTCTTTCGCCTTTGAAATATTGCCACAGAGTACTCTGCTGACAGCTTTAACACGGGCCATGCCTGCTCAAAAATAACTTGAAATGAAAATAGTATTTAGTGTTTTATTTATTGTCTTCTATTATTTATTTATTTATTTATTTTGAGATTACTAAAACTACAACCTTCTTGTGGTGAAAATGCAGAATGTTGTCCAAATTTGAAGAATGGGAAGAAGAGGAACCGTTTGTGAACTTTGATGAATACCGATCAATATTCAGTAATACTGACCAGTATCTAATAAATAGGTGTTCAAGTAGCAGGAAGAGGAGTCTGTATTTAAATCACATTTTCATACTTTTTTTTTTTTTTTTTTTTTTT